>JAHHZJ010002156.1:0-167414 GCA_021437245.1 Aegilops speltoides
CTTAGATGTGCAACACATGAAGAAACATTTTCTTCAATCAATGAAGAATAACACTCTAAGTGTGAAGAAATTAATGAAGAATTTGATTCTCGTAACCCTACGACAATTGTAATGTGTCTGAAATCATCATTCTTATACGGTGGGTTACGCCACCACAAAAGTTGAAAATCTTCAATTTGAGTTTTTCCTCATTTTTGAAATTCTTCAGTTTTACAAATTCTTCAACTTTGCAAAATCTTCAATGTTTCCGCTGCTTTTTCTTCATTGACTATATATATATATATATATGTGAGTTTATGTCCTCTACAAAGATTCACTTATTGCTAATTCTTCAAGTTATGATTTCGCTAAGTGAATGTGATCGACCCTTCCCCTCTATGCTATACTCAACCCAATCTATTCATAAATTCTTCATGTGCTTCGATTGAAACTCGCTCAAAGTCTTCACTGTGTGACAGCTGAAGAAATTGCGAACGAAATTTTTAAAACAAATCTTATCCAGATTTTCGGTTTTACCGCCAAACCGCTCCGCATCCCACGATGTATTAGTTTATTCACCCACGATCTTACACGATCTCATCTCGCGACAAGACGTGGGTGACACATGTTGCGTGAAGAAGAAAGGGCAGGGCATGTTCGTCCCAAAATCTTCGGCTAACAGTTTTTACCGTGGCTATAAATACCCTCTCCCTTCCTTACTTCATTTACTCCGCCGGTCATTGCTCTCGCCGAGCTCTCCTCAAACCCTAGCGCCGCCGCTACTCCATCGCCGTCGGTGAGGAAGAGCTTTCGCCTCGACCTCGCCAGTCATTGCCATTTCGCCGGCTGAAATCTTCACTCCGCCGCCAGAGCTGTCTCCCTCTCGCCAAGTTAGGGCGTGGAGATCTAACGTGATTTAACTTCACCACGGTTCATCTATGTTCGTCGTGTTCTTCATTCGTAATTAAAAGTCACTTTTATTACTCGCTTTGATTCTCAAACTTTTCTCGAAAATCATCAAAGGTGTTTTAATTCTTCAAATCTTCACATATGAACACCTCACACATCAGATGCTCTTGATTCATCTCTAAGCACTCATTTCTTCAAGATTCCTCAATTGTGCGGATTTTCAATCTGCATAACTCGAACCTAAGACAAAACGCTTAGTGAAATTCCTCAAGGCTCAACTGGTCAAATTCTCAAAACTTGTCTTTTTCAAAAATCTTCCGAGAACGATATGACCTCTCCAAATTCCTCGCACCTACACTCGCTCACAGTACTCATGTCCGTCAATCACTAGGTTCTCATCAACTTAACTCATTTGCAGCGCTCTCAAGAAAACTGCATACTTCTTCAGAGTGTTCAATTGTTCAAATTCCTCATCTGAAGAAAATGGCAGAGGGCAAGAGACCGCAGAAAGGAGGAAAGAAACCAGAGGTCATGACTGCCTTTGAGATCCCTGATGAAATATACAAAGATTATTGCACACCTGATGAAGCCAAGTTTGGCAAGGAGAACAAAAATCAGCGCAAAGTGCGCATTCAGAGGATAGAACGAAGATGGGCACGAGAATGGAGGGAATATCGCTATGTTACTCCAAAGTACATGAAGAAATTCGCCTTAAAGCCTCCATGCCCAAGAGCTCCATTGGCACCGCCAAGTCGCCGATCCCACCAAAGATCAAGCGTGGTGAAGACTTTCCAAGAATGGTCTAGGCGCCAAGCCAAATTGGCAAGACAGCCAAGGAGGCAAGGAGGAAATTCAATGAGGATTCTGGCTGCTGCTGAGACCTCGGTCAAGCCGAGGAAATCAATGCCAAGAAGCCTGCCGCAAGCCAAGTGCTTCACCATCACGCCCTCACGGCCCAGTTCCTCGGCCGCGCCTCATGGCAAATTCCTCGACCATCGCCGCTCCATCAAAGTCCTCAGAGCTCCTCCAAGTCCTCAACTCCCCGTGCATATGGCTACATATCAAAGGACTCTGGGGGTTCTCGATTGCTTCGTGTCTCAAAGAAGTTCCTCACCGCACAAATGTCCTCATCAGCCCCACTGCTGAAGACAAAAGCAACAATTGACGCGGTCCTCGCCAAGTCCAAGAAAGAAACAGGTTGCCTTCAACGTGCTCCTCGATGACGAAGCTTCGATGAAGAACTTGCGTAAATCATCGAGACAGACTAACAAAGGCCGCTAGAGCCAAAGGAACAATCAGGCCTCTCGCTTTTGGATCCGAAGAAGATCCTTGACTTCATCGACTTATGGCATCAGATCCAAACACTCCCATGCTCGACCTGCCTCGACTCGGGTCAAAGTCATATGTTGAACCACTTCATCATCAAGAGAAATGGAAATTTGAAAACGCTCGTGAGATAAAGAAAGCACAAGCCGAAAGGAGAAGCTTCAAGAAGAACATCGCCAACTCGACTCAAGAACTTCAAAGCTCAATCTGAAATCCAAGCCCTCAAAGAAGGATTTCGATGCTTATAATGCCGATTGGCAAGGAGCCAAGGTGAGATTCACAATTTGACGAAGAAAATGACAACTATTGCAGCCCCATCGCAACAAGAAAATCCTCAGTTGCGCAGACTCTGCCAGCCTGGCCGAAGAACAAGCCAAGATCGCTGATGACTTTCACCTGCCGATGAGAATACAAGTTCCGTGGCTGGTGACTCCATTCCACCGCTTTGAAGAAATTCCTGTGGCATCCACTAGTGGTGCGCTCAAGAAATCAAGAGATCAGGCAATCAGCACAGATTATACCAAGAAACCGAACCACGCCCCCCGCCTCTTGCGCCAACACCAACTCCAATTCTTCCTTCGCCTATGAAGTGAAGAAGACAAAGGCCGCAGAGCGAGCTGCGAAGTGAAGAAAAGGAAGGCATCACCAAGGCCAAATTCTTCGATTGCAAGAAAATGAAGCCAATGACCAGCTCGCTTGAAAATCCTATTGATGTCGCTCCCATTTCCTCCATGTCGCCTAAGGAAATTGTTCCTTATGGAGAAGACTATAAGATCCCAAGCGGATCTCGATGAAGAAAATCACTGCTGCTACCTCGTAACAGTTTGATGAAGAAATTGAAGTGGAAGCATTCCTTCACCACCGATCGCTTCTCACCCATGCCTCGGTTCACCAGGTGAAGAGGTGGTGTTGAGGAAATTGAAAAGAAGAAGAAGATGTGGATATTGGATGCACTACACAGTGATGAACGATGACTTTGGGAAAGTCAACATCCAAATACTCCCTCTTCACTCCAATTCAACAAATTCCTCACCCCTGCTACAACTGCTCAAATGGGCTCAAGAAACTCATCCCACATCGTCTGCTCATGAAGAAATTCCAGCCGCTAGTGTCAAGAACCCGCTGCTGATCCCCAAACTGCACAAGAAGAGGAACCAGAAATTCCTCACCAAGCACCCGAGATCGCGATTCTCGAGGTTGTGCTGCAAATCATCGACATCCTCTCGCCTAAACCAAGAATCCGCTCGAGCATGTGTTCTTCATCGACATAATCCATATGACTCGCCGCATAAGGAAAAGATGCTTCGACTGCTACTCAAGCCAACTTCTATTCCTCAAGCTTTTGACAAGGACAAAATCTTCGATCATGAGCATATTCCTCATGTGGATATGGAATCTGCCGTGCTTCGAGCCAAGATCTGAAGTTATTCATGATGCGGTCTCCTGAATTTCTGACCGATATCTCGTGGATTGGAATGAAGAACTCATTCTTCGCTTCTATGCCACTTTGCATATCACCGGAGATGCTGAAGATGTCAATTCATGGGTGCTGGATTGGATGACAGAAAACACTCACTATAAGGCACTAGCAACTGAATTGCTTCGTGTCCTTCCTCTTGATCCTCCCCATGCAAGTGCACGTTGCATCTACAATGACCGTGAACTGACTGATCATTATATGCAAGTGCTCATGAAGCCTTTGAAGCCAGGGCAGGCCCCTCGAACCAAATTCCTCGTCAAGGAACTGTTGTATGTGCCTCGGACTTTCTATCGAATCCTGACGAAGACAATGAGTCCCATCAAAGGCCACGACTCAAATGATGAAGATGTTGTTGGCATCATGAAGAACATGCTTTTCAACATCATTCATGGCGTTCCCGTCAACTTCCATGATTTCTTCATGAGGACTCTGGCTAATGTTGCAATGTCACCTTTTGAACTAAAGCCCTATGCGCCTTGGATTATGAGATTCATAAGGGCAAGATCTTCACTGAATTACAAGGCTGACACTATGAACCATGGTAGCTACTTACCGCCCATTGAAGTCCTCAAGTTTACCCGCCATCATCCGATGATAAGGGCAAGGCAGCAGCTGTGATTGATGAAGGCACTCGCCCATTGGATGGTCAATTCCGCCTAGCTACTTACTCCACCAATGACGATTCTCGCAACACATGACACCGCCAAGAAATACCTCAGCTAAGCCAAAGTCTCAAGCAACAAGACCTGTGGTGATGATCGACCGTGAGTTACTCCTCGCCTTCATCGGAAGGTTGAACGCAATCGTAAATGGGTGAAGGCCAATTTGCTGCAATTCTTCACAACATGACCTCAACACATAATGCGGTGAAGAAAATCAGATACCTTCATGAAACCCTCAACCGCACTGGCTGTTCTCACTCATGTATATTCCAGCGGAAGAATTGAAGACTATGGGTCTCCAGAAGCATTTGACCGGTCTGCACCACCTCCAAGAAATTCAAGAGAGTCAAAGTTCCCGATCCGTGGCGTTCTTATTCTTCATCGCGAAACTGATGAACATGAAGATTTGGACGACAAAGCGGCAGGCCCTACTTCAACAAACAACCCCGACAACGCCGGGCGCCTCCATCAACTTGAAATTCTTCAGATGCGTTAGTCCTCGCCGATCCTTTTGGTCATTTGATGACAAAGGGGAGAAATCTGAGTTAGTCTTCAAGCCGGTTTATATTATGGGCGTTTTGTTAAGTTACAACTCTCGCTCTTCCAAACATTTATTGATCGAGTTGTAATCTTAAACCGATGGTGCCTTGATACTTTTGGTCGTGCTCGATGCTTTTGATGCATCGAGCTCAAACTTTTGATGTGCTATTCGCATGCTTATTCCTCGTTAATATCATTGCACGATGTCAATCTCATCAGCACCATATTTCATCATGCATTTCAAATTCTTCATATTATATATCAAATGCGTATGAATTACAAGATATAGGGGAGATCTCCATGATACAATTCTTCAAATGTGCATTGCCTCAAAAGCAATTTCCTCACTATGCACATATTCAGGGGAGTTCTTCTATATCTTGCAATCAAATTCCTCAATATCAGTATTTACACTTCATATGTTTATCCCCGTTGAAAACTTAACCTATGTTGTCATCAATCACCAAAAAGGGGGAGATTGTAAGTGCATCTAGTGCCCCTTAGTGATTTTGGTGTATTGAAGACTTATAGGTTAAGTAACTGATGCGTTTGTGAGTGTACACAGGTCTATAAGTCTATGAGGAGTTTGATATTTACAAAGAAAGTCGACCCCTAAAAATGAAGTTCTTCGACTGAAGACTTTGATATTCTGAAGACTTTGAAAGTGAAGAAATTGGTGTGACCTTGAAGACTTGATATTCATTCGAGGAATATGAAGCGTGAAGACTTTTGTTTTCGTAGTTTCATTTTCCCTTCCTTGAGTCATAGGAAACACCGTGATCGTTAAAGGGGTCGAGGAAATACTAAGGAAAAATTTCCATGTGATGCTCAACTCAAAATCCTACACCTACCAATCCCTTCGAGTGAAGCCATTGAAATCTCATACGCTTCAGTCAAATTCTTCAAAGGATGAGACGCAGTTCTTATGGTCACCGAGGACTTTGCCTCGACTAAGGAGTTAGGAATTCGCCATGTAAATGCCTACACAAAGGAGGAACATGATAGCCCCGAGGAATTTGAGAGTCAAATTTCCGATCGCTGTCGTTGCTATATACCGCTATCCAAAATATCTTATCCACCTAACGGTCATATCATTGAAGGGCATTTATGTCTTATCATGTCGGGCTGCTCCCTAGGCTATAAATAGTCGCCTCACAACCACTAGCTGGTTGGCTGCTCCGAGAGAACTTGACACTTGTCATTTGAGAGCAACCCATCCTCCGAGGACTTTGAGCGAAAATCATCAAGTGAGGAAAATCCAAAACCAATCCCCCACAAACCCAAAGTGATTGAGCATCATCAAGAAATTGATCTGCGCGGATCCGACGCTTGTTACCTTTAAAGACTGTGGCTTCTTCCAGACGGTTAGGCGCCAAGGTCTAGAGCATCCAAGAGGAATTGTGGATCGCCGAGTGACCAAGTCTGTGAAGGTTTGAAGTCACCAAGACTTACCACGAGTGATTGGACGAGGCATGCGTGGTCTTAGTTCAAGGAGAATACGGTGAGGATTGGGTGTCCTGAGTTGCGGCTCGAGATCGGGTGTCCGGATCGTGTGTCCTCGAAGTTTAAATACTCACCGCTTCCAACCAGACGCATAACCGAGACAGCAGCTTGAACTGGTTTACCAAATCATTGTCTTCACCAACCGACCGGGTTCTATTTCCTCAACTCTTTCATTTCTCATTATCGTGTTGAATGTTATTCATATCTGCTTGAAGACTTTGATCAAGACTTTCACAAATTCCTCGCTCAATTTCTTCACCGCTTTGTCTTCATATTGTTATCCTGTGTTTACGCTTTCCAGACTGTGTTAGTCTTCATTTCATCATGATGACTATGTTTGTATCCCGTTATGTTTACTTCGAGTACATATTCCGTCAAGTAGTTCTTCGCTAAGGAATTTCTCACCAAAGAAATTCCTCGATGAAGAATTCATAAAATCGATATTCACCTCTAGTCGATATAACGACTTTCATGAAGATAATGTATACCGCAATGAACACTGTGCATGAAGCCAATGATGCACCTGCAACAAATGTGCAGCCTGACACCCTTGCTAATGGCACTGCTCATGTTCCGCCACCAAGGCCACACACTATTGAGCAAGCATTCTATCAAGGCGAGCTGGTCACTGCCAGATGGCCAATTTTGGTTCCTTCGCCGCTCCGGACCTCGCTTGACTATCATGTGGAGCACAGCCTCGTGTTCGTAAGCCAAAACCAAGGTTGCTAAGGTTTGTGTAATCGTGATCCGCACCAGATCATTCAATGTCAATGGCTTCATTGCACACAACACCTTCTTTGATAGATCCAAGAACCCATATTCCAAACCAAGAATATCATCTGATCGGTTCTGGAGTTATCAGCAGTGTAGCTATTACTCCTGTGTTCTATACAATCAAGGGCGCATATTTCCTCATATGTGTTTGGATTCCGAAGTCATTGCTGGCCTGCCCTGCTTAGAAGAAGCCCTAGACTATTTCAGAGATGCATGCCTTCTTCAGTTTGTGACACATAAGGAGAATTGGAATGAAGAGCTTCTGCTGCAATTCTATGCAACTCTCCACATTCGTGGCTACAACAGGGATCCGAAGACATGGGTCCTTGAGTGGATGACAGGCAATGTACACCATGAAGCCAAAGCTCTTGATCTCATTGAGCTTACTAGCCTGTCCACTCTAGGTGAACTCTATGAACCCGGTTGTCAAGATCACCGCAATGCGTTGGAAAGCATCTTCGTGGCCGTGAGCCCAATATGAGCCAAATGCGAGTATGATGAAGCCATCGCCATAGGATGTCAATATCCCAAGGAATTCTTTGTGAAGACCTAGAGTATCCGCCCGCACCATCTATCACATTATCAGCTAACTCTATGGCCCATCAAAGGACACTCTTCCTCAAAGAAAGCTCAAGGCTTAATGAAGACATTGGTCTTGTACATTCTCAATGGCATCACTTCAATGCTCAGGATTTCTTCATTCGCCAATTTGTTTGATCCGCCTGCATATATTTGGTCTGAAATTCTGTGTTCCATGGGTTATGCGACTGATCAAGCTTCACTCTGCTGTTGACTATCAGCCCTCTGCACGCAACCATCTCATATTTCTACCAGAGGTTGATATGTCCATAGAAGCCATTTATCCAGAGCCTGCCAAGGAAGAAATTTATCTTCACAATGTCGATTGTCAGAGTTTCTCCCAGCATGTTGAAGGTGTTAAGGCTGCTTCTCGTGTTTATCCGCTAGCCGGCAATACTCGCCGTGCATGTACTGAAACCATAGAAAGCACTATTGCTCCAAGGCCTCGGAAGCGATCTCGTGTGCTCAATGACCGAGAGCTTCTTGTGGCCTTGCATCAGAAACACGACAAGCATCACTACTGGCTAAAGCGTCAAATGCAAAGCCTCTTGGTGGATATCAATTGCATTTGCAACCTTGCCACCAAGAATGCCTTTGTCACTCATGAAACCTGCCGGAGATCTTGGAAGAGTTTGACATTGCTCAGTGCTGAAGCTGATCTTCAAGACGATGGCTTCATAGAGAGATTCAAGTTCGACACCACTCCTCCCAGGAATGTTGTCTTGCGTCGAACCCCATCTCTTGAAGATTCAGAGTACTCCTCCTCCACGGCAACTGTTAATGCCAGAGTCCTTGATGACATCGATGATGCTACTTCACCACCTCCAACTTCGGCGCATATCGACACTGCACCAAGTTCGTTTGCACCACCAAACCTCAACGATGACCCTGCTGCCTCACCTGCTCCTCATGGGAACAAGTAGAAACTATGTCTTCAAACCTTTTTGGTCCTTACTGACAAAAGGGGGAGAAGCATATGTTGATAGTCTTCAAGCGGGTCCATACGGGTGGTTGCTATACTTTTGCCTAGTGTTTACAACTCTCGCTTTTGATACAATTGGTTCTTTGAGTTGTAACACTTAAACTTGATGGTCGTCTGCTACTTTTTCTGCTATTATGTGATGCGACGATAAATTCCGCATGTGCTATGATAAATCCCGCATGAAGTCATTCCGCAGACGTCCATTTTTCATTATGCATGTCATTATTCCTGTATATCTATTCATGCATGATGTATTGTCTTCATATGGTGAAGAAGATCTCCACAAATATGACCTGCCATGTGCATTTGCATTCCAACACAAAACATTTATATGCACATCTTCAGGGGGGGCCTTTTTGCCACCTATGAAGACAATATCTTAATCCTTTACAATTTCACATACTTTTATCCCCGTTGAAAACTTCAACCAGTTTGTTTCGTTGTTTTCTTTTCTTCTTTGTTGAGTCATAGGAACCACCGTACTGTTAAGTGGGGTCCAAGTGAACAAAGTCAGAGTGACTGAAGTGATGCTCAACCAAATCCTATGTCTTCGAGCGAAGCAATAAGAGCAAATCTTATCCAGAGTTGATGAGTCAGCTTTACTTGTAGCCCAAGTCAAGTCGTCGCAGTGTTTGAAATCGACCGCTGAGACACGACGCTTCCTTAGTGACCCGGGGTCATTTCGACAAATCAGGTCGGGTTGCCCTGTGGCTATAAATAGCCCACCCCCTACACCATAAATTGGTGGCTGCTCAGAGTTAGTACACGGCTTTTGTCGTTTGGGAGCAACCCACCTCCGAAGCTTTTGAGAGAGAATCCTTCCAAGGACAAAGCCCAAACCACCCAGAGCCCAAAGAGTGTTTGGCATCACTGAAGTCTTTCTGTCCGCGTGATCTGAAGACTTGTTACACACTTACACTTGAGGACTGTGAATCCTCCAGCCGGTTAGGCGTCGCGTTCTGAGCATCCAAGAGTCATTGTGGATTGCCGGTGAATGAAGTCTGTGAAGGTTTGAAAGTCTACCTTGAAGACTTACCAGAGTGATTGGGCGGGGACTAGGTGTCCTTAGCTCAAGGGGAATAAGGTGAAGACACGGTCTTCTAAGTTGAATCTCAGCCTCCCTAACTGCATATACAGATTGTCACAAAGAATCGAACTGGTCAAACAAATCTCTGCCTTCCCGGTTATTGGTTCTATCTCTCACTTTCTTTACTTTAGCTTTGTCTTCGTGAAGTCATTGCTCGCTTGCATTGTCTGGTTGACTTCACTGTGTGACTACTTGTCCTGATTGGCTTCATACTATCTTCCTTCCTGATCTTTACTACCTAGCTGCTAATAGTCTTCGTGCTTTCACTTCATTGAATACTTGACTATGGCTTGTCTAGTGTAGTCTACCTTCCGCTACATATGAATAGTGTCATTTCTATTGTTTGTCTTCGAAACTCCCATGTTTTGAAGACTTTCATAAAAATCGCCTATTCACCCCCCCCCCCCCAGTCGATAACTAGCCCTTTCACTTGCATGCCCATTTCCATATCCATTTGGCAATATGCTTGCATGCAATTCATTTGTAGGCATTCCAAGCTTTGGAGGCATTCAAGGTGCAACACGAAGGCAAGTCCTTCAACCTCTCCCATTGTTTGAGGATCATCAAAGACGAGGAGGAGTTCAAGGCGCATTTTGACGCCCTCATGGCGCGTGGGGGGGAGCCGAGGAGGAGGTTGAGGAGGGCGAGAAGGCACGACCGCAGGGGAAGACCAACTCCAAGAAGGAGGACAAGCGGGATGCGGCATCAATCGCCTTGATCGCAACCGTGGATGGCATGAAGACCAAGAAGGACTCAAAGAAGGAGAAGCGCCGGCAAGACAAGGAAAAGCAAATGAATGCCTTCATGGAGATCCAAAGGAGAAGGCTTGAGATGGAGACGGGGAAGCAAACGAGGATGCTTGAGATGGAGGCGGAGAAGCAAACCAAGATGCTAGAGATCGAGGCCGCCAATGCAAAGTCCAAGACGAAAGAGGTGGCTCTTGATAGCATGATGACGGGAGAGGAGATCATGAAGGTGGATCTCAACACCGTATCACCAAGGAAGAGGCCG
Organism: Aegilops speltoides; assembly: GCA_021437245.1. Lineage (NCBI taxonomy): Eukaryota > Viridiplantae > Streptophyta > Magnoliopsida > Poales > Poaceae > Aegilops > Aegilops speltoides. Next base: position 10,833 of record JAHHZJ010002156.1, read on the forward strand.
TGGTTCGAGAAGTTGCAGGCCGACATGCTCAAGTTCGACGACGAGTGATCTATGGCGGCGAGCGTCATCCTTTTTTGTATGCCGACAAGTGTGCTGGCATGGCCACAGCCGTGATGGCGTGGTCAAACTCAACTCCCAACAATTTTTGTGTGCTGACATGTGTGCCGGCCGCTGGCAAGTACGCCAACATGAACTGTGTGGTGTTTTTTGAAGCTGGCATGGCGACGGCATGTCCGCTGACATGATCTATGACCGCGGGCCTTTTTCAAATTTGTGCGTGGACATGAAATGGGCCGCGGCCGTTGGACGCACTGCCGACCCAAAAAAAAACAGGGCGGACGCCGAATGGAAGGCTGACCCAAACGGATAAAAACGTCGTCCGTTTGGGTCAATGCGTTGGAGTTGCTCTTACACTGCGTTTGGATGTATGTATTCAGCCTCCGAATTGTGAATTGGTATTGGGAGGTTCCAATTCAGCTGTTTGGATGGCCTTTGTATTGGCAGGTGGAAACGTATCTCTACTCCTAATGGACGACTTGGTGAATAGTCTGCGCGGTTTATTTTCGCTGGGTTTGTTTCGTCATCCTCCCGCCTCCGGGTTTTCTTTCGTCTCTCCGCCTCGATCGTAAAAAAAACAGCCTCGAGACTCCCCTCGATCTGTTTCCTCGTTCGTCAAGACTCCCCCAGCCGCTGAGCCCTTCGCCGCCTCTGAGATCCGTCGCTGCCGCCGCCCCTCTGATTCTGGCCGACGCCATCCGACTCACGCGCCGGCCGCCACCAGCGCGGCTCACCCTTGTCTTCCCAATCGATGCACAACACCTCCTCACCGTTCCTTCCCTGCGCGCGCCCCTGCGGCTAACCCTAGCCGCCAACTCGTGTTGCGGGCAGTGGCGGGGCCAGCGCCCGGCGAGCCTGGGCACTTGCCTGGGCTCGCCAGCTACGCGCCAGGCACGATGGCCTCATTATACATGGAAAAGTCGTGAACGCCTCGTGCTTTACCCGGGCAAATGGGCTGGTTCTGGCAGGCTAATCAGGTAATAGGCTTTATTTTCGTTCTGATAGGTGGACACATGCTAATAGGCCGCCGCATGTTGTGTGATAATAGGCCTATTGGGCTACTGGCCTAGCCCGGAAGAGAAGGACCGCAATCTTTTTCTAAAAAAAATGACCAGATCAATCGATCGCTCCACCTCCCTGCGCCCGCCTATTCGGCTGTTGCAGTCTTGCAGACGGCTGCACACTGGGTAGATCGGAGACGTAACGGCGGCGGGTGGAGGCTGGCCTTGGCTGGGCGCGTGGCCGGCGATGGGCTGAGCCGAAATAGATCCATCCCAGGAACAACTTGCATCATCGGTCGGTGCCTTCTTGTTCCCTCCTTTGTGCTTAGGTGAGATTGCTAACTTTTGAAGATTGACGTATTAGGGTTTACTTTTGAGGTTAGAGCGTCCGGACTCCGGAGTTGATCATTCAGGTTATATATTACTTCATTATTAATGTAGATTTGTGGTTTGCTATTTTGGTGCTATTTTAAATGTTGTGTATTAGAATCAAGGTTTTTTATTGGTCCACAAAATTTTGGAAACTGATCGGCTACAGGATATTTCGTCAGACCTTGAAGTTTCTTGCTACACATTTAGATAGTGTCAAATAGAACGCGTATGCATATTTACACAACACAGCCTCTAGATTGGTGGAAGTGCTTCCAAGGTTACGGGATTGACTACCAATCTTGCAAACCTGATTTTCAATGTTACTCTCTTTGTAAAGAAATATAAGAGAGTTTAGATCATTAAAATTTACGAAGGGAGTATGGAGTACTAGCATTGAAAATTTTCTATGACCATGGTGAGTTACGGAGGACTCAAACCCATTTGACTGCTAGAATGCAAGGAGATTTGCATAATATAGGGCTAAATACTCTATACTAATGGTTGGGGTCCGCCGTTGCAGGTCTCTTGAGAGGAAGTTGTGCGTGCATTCCTCTCTGCTAAAGAAAAAAAAAGGAAAAAACCTCACCTTCATCTCAAAATTGAAAAGGAAACCTTTCTCGCAACACGTGGACATCATATCTATCCCAAAAAGAAAAAGGAGAAGCCTAAAAAAATTCTTCAAAAAAAAAAAAGAAATCTCACTTTCATCTTGCAGAAATAATGTAAAAAACATTTCTCAAAAGAAAAAAAGGTCTTACTTTCATCTTCCAAAACAAAATTCAAAAAGCTTCTCGCCACGGCCAACCAGCATGCGCCACATGGCCATGCATGTTGGCCGCTCATCTCCCGCACGTTAACGTGTGTAATTCCACTGATAAAGGAATTTTAATTCAAAAAAGGCAAAAATAATCAAGATTTTTTTAAAAGCAGTTCTTGCTGCCCCTATCGAAAAAGACCGGTATCAAGAAAAAAATCATGATCGAAACACACAATTTTAATTTTCTTATACTTAGGCCTAAACTTGCCCAAGCTTCACAAAATTTCTGGCTCCGCCCCTGGTTGCCGGCACTGAGGATGGGAGCGGGGCAGCCGCGTCGCTGAGGAGTTGGACCGGCTGGGGCGTCACCACTTGGGTGGAGAAGTAGGGGCAGCGGTGGCGCCGTGTTGGGGCGGAGGAGAAGGATGGCGACGACGGGCGAAGACATCGGCGGCGGCGGCGGCGGCGGCGGCGGCGAATCTGGTAGAGCCCCTTTCTCTTCCCAAGCCTGCCCCTCTCACCCTTTTCCTCAAGCGGCAAGACCCCAGGGGGATCGAGGTTGCGACGCTGACGTTATCTCCTACTCCGGATCCAGGGTGAGAATATTGTGTCTTTCCTCTTCTTCTCTGGTGACTATGGTTTGAAGATTTGGGATCAGGCAGCTGGCCTTGGCGGGGGTCACATTGCAAGAACCAAAGCAGATGCAGTAGAGAAGCAGAAGCGACCAGTTCACTCCGTTATGAAATCTTGTTTCTGATTCTTGGATCCTGTGTAGTAGAGAAGCAGAACTCAGCGAGTATTCCTTTGGATACATTATGAGGTTGTTTCTTCTTTGTTTACTGACAGCAAGAATTGACAGCCTTTTTCTTTTGTACTTTGTCTGTCTTAATCACCTAGCTTACCTGGATTCAAGAGTATGACGGTTTTTTATTTTAGAGAGGAATAGAGGATGACTATTGGTTGTTGTACGCTGAAGGTCGTATATATTATTTGTTTGCCTCCAACGAAGCTGCAGGTCTGATCCAAGCAAGCAAGTTTGTTCTTATATGATCCTAAAACAAATATCATGACAGAATAACGTATAAGCAATGCAGTGTACCAATATATACAAGTGCATAAGTTATTCTCCTAGCTTTTACATGCTGGGCCATTGTTAGAAACTATTCCTGTAAGCATACGCTTTTGTACAGTTTTGTTTGTTAATTCCTATGTATTAGCTTTGACTTTCTTCAGCTGACGTTAATTACTTTGATCCTTTTCAGTATGCTGAAGGTTGAAAATGAGGCTGTCACTGCTGAAGATTGGCACCAGCACGGGTGTCGTTCGGCTTCGCTGCTTGATTCGGCAAGGTCCTCGCGTTCTTCTTCAAGGAGGACTTTGCACTCAAGGTAGGGGCCATCTTCAAAGCCGCCTGCCCGCTCTACGATGGCGCACTGCAAGAACGCCTCGGTCATCACCTGAATCTCATGGAGCGTGTTGCAGGCTGTGGAACGAGCTCCGCGAGGTTCGTATGTTGATGTTTGTGCTCAAAATTTTGACAATTCCACTCGAATAGCACTTCTCCAGTGTATGTATATATGCAATCGACTGCAATCTGTAAGTACAAGCTCCGGGAGACCACCGTGTCACACCTGCATCGCCAGGAGGTGATGCGGTGGACGCGTGAAGGTGGCCCCCACCTGCCAGTAGGAAGGAAGGACAAGTGGACTACGGCTATTTAGCCAGCTGTAGCCAGTAGGCGTGTGTGCGTGTTGTAACTGAATTCTGAACCCTCCTCCTCACCTCCCCTGCATCTGCCCTGTATCGCTCCTCTCTTGGAAAGAACCTTCTTCCCCAAGTCTCGACTCATCCCCTTTCCCCTCTCGATCCAATCCCGCATAGATGAGTTCGTGACAGTTGGTAATCAGAGCTCAGGTTTCGGCCAAATTTTTTTTCCCGTCGCCACTCACCCTCTCGACGAGTCAGAACACCCACCGCCGCTGGTGCGGTCTCACTCCCGCGAGATCGCGCGAAATCCCCAAATGGGTTGGCTTGATTTGGAGCGCAGCGACGGCGCCACCCAAGAAACCGCCGCCCATCGCCACATCATCACCGCCATGGCGGAATCCACGGAGAGTTGAAGACGATGCCGCAGCGCCTCAAGCGCTTCGATGAGACCACACTCGCAGCGATAAGCGCGCGAGGCCCGATCACGCTCAATACGCGAAGTCTCCGCGGATCCGGCGCGACATCCGCAAGCACCGGATCTTACCCAGCCGACGCCGATGAGGTGCGGCAAAGAACGCGAAGCTACCCTTCCTCGCCGCCACGGCATTACCCACCGGAGGACGCCGATCACCATGACGGCGACACGCAGCCTCCGCGGTGACGATGGAGCGCGCTGGCCTCGCCTCGTGGCCCTACCGCGGCGCCGCCAACAACGGGTCGCCGCCGTTGCGGCATCCTTCCCGGGCCGGGCGAGGATGCAGACGGGCGTTCATGGCGGGTCGTGACACGCACTATGGACCGCGGAGGAGTATGTCGCTGCCGCCAAGCACGACTTCCTCGCTTCGACGGCGACTTCGCCGCCTCTCGATCGACCACGATCACCTACTTTGATCTATATCGAAGTTCCGCCAAGACGCTTAGGTGACTATGGCCTCCGCTTACATCGATGGCTACGCCGGCGACCGGTACCAGCGACAGCAGACGCACCGCAACCGAGCCGATGCGCTCATCGCGCTATCATCGCCGAATTTGCGCCAGACGAGTTCGAGATGGAGATGCACAAGTTACTCCAGCTTCGCTGACCGCACTGCCGCCGAAGTACCGAACGGCGCTCGAGACGACATGTACCACGCCGCGCCGACGGCGCCGCCAACCCTGTTGTTCGCCACGCAGCTTCTCGCTGGGTTTGCGCGACGATCTGCGGGCAGCAGTCCGTCTCCAGGAGCCGTCCAGCCTCACACGCGCGGCGGTCTTGGCTCGGATCGTCGAAGAGGAAGCGGGCACACAACGTGCTCGACCGCGCCTGATTCCTGCGGGCCGACCACCACCACCACCACCACTACAGCTTCCTCCGCAGGCCACGGGAGTGCCACGGCCTGGCGGCGTGGCCGCGCCCAACGACGACTGGGCACGCGAGCGTCAGTTGCGCGAGCATCGACGCGCCAACGGCCTCTGCTTCAAGTGTGGAGATCGTTACTCCCGCGACCATCGATGCAAGCCCGCAACCCAGTTGCTCACGATTCATGTCGGCGACCATGGAGAAGTTCTCAGCGACGACGCCGTGCATGCCCTGGACCTTCTCGACGTGCCAGCAGAGCAAGATCCGGCGCCTGAATGTTGTGTGCTCTCCACACACGTGGTTGCTGGCACCGAGTCGCCGCGCACCATCCGTTTGCGCGCGCTCGTCGGCAATCGGGTGATGCTGCTGTTGGTGGACTCAGGGAGCACACACAGTTTTGTTTCCAAGGAATTTGCTGAGCGTGTGCACGCAACTTCTGTGCCCGTGCCCGCGGTGGAGGTTCGGGTGGCCAACGGCGAGTGCATGACGTGCAACAGCATGGTGAAGGGACTGAACTGGTGGATTCAAGGGCACACGTTCACCACAGACATGAGGCAACTGGATTTGGGCGCATACGACGGCGTGCTTGGCATGGACTGGCTGGAAAAGTTCAAACCGATGACTTGTCACTGGCTGGAGAAGACACTGACGTTCGAACACCACGGCGCCATGATCACTCTGCAAGGTGTTCGTCCACGGCAGCATGACAAGCTAGAGGAAATCGAGCCTGATCAATTGCGCAAATGGCAAGCCGGTAATGATATTTGGTACATGGCGGTCCTTGATCTGCCCCGTGCACCGGAGCCACAGGATGCCAAGATGCCACCCAGTGTCCAGAGAGTCCTGACGGATTTCGCAGATGTGTTCGCCGACCCCAAAGGCTTGCCTCCTCATCGCCGATACGATCATGCAATCACATTGGTCGATGACGCGCGCCCGGCGAACTCGCGCCCTTATCGCTACTCGCCTCTGCAGAAAGACGAAATCGAGCGCCAAGTCCAGGAGATGCTCCAGTCAGGCGTGATTGAGCACAGTATGAGTCCCTTCGCCACCCCCGTGCTGCTCGTCAAGAAGAAAGACGACACTTGGCGTTTTTGTGTCGACTACCGCCGGCTCAACGACGCCACTGTCAAGAACAAGTTTCCACTGCCCATTGTCGATGAGCTGCTCGACGAATTGGCTAGCGCGGCATTCTTCTCCAAATTGGACCTCCGCGCTGGCTACCATCAGATACGTATGCACGCGGGCGATGAAGAGAAGACGGCGTTCAAGACCCACCATGGCCATTTCCATTTCAAAGTCATGCCATTCGGCCTGACGAACGCACCGGCAACTTTCCAGTGCCTCATGAACGAAATTTTCGCCAAGTACGTCCGCAAGTTTGTCATAATATTCCTTGATGACATTTTGATTTTCAGCGAAACTTTGGAGGAGCACCTCGAACACCTGCGTCTCGTCCTCGCTCGCTCCGGAGCACCAACAGTACGCCAAGGAGTCCAAGTGTTCGTCACCAGACAGATCTCCTACTCGCCACATCATTTCAAAGGAGGGCGTCGCAACGGACCCAGAGAAGACACAGGCGATGGTGGCGTGGCCTACTCCCACAAGCACGACTGAACTTCGCGGCTTCCTCGGCCTCACCGGCTACTATCGCAAGTTCATCGCGCACTATGGCATCATCGCCAAGCCGCTCACAAGTTTGCTGACCAAGAAGGGCTTCGAGTGGACCGAGAAGGCGCAAGTGGCGTTCTACCTCCTCAAGCGTGCAATGGTGATCGCGCTGTGCAAGGCCTCCCAGATTTCGGCGCCTGCTTATGATCGAGATCGACGATGCGACACCGGCGTCGGCGCGGTGCTGGCGCAGGAGGGGCACCCGCCATGCTCTCAAGAAGGCCTCGAGGCGCAATCAGCGACTATCGGCATATGAGAAGGAATTCATCGCCGTCATGATGGCAGTCGAGAAGTGGCGCACATATTTGCAACGGGGCCCGTTCACCATCATCACGGATCACAAGAGTCTTTGCAACCTGCAGGATCAACAGCTCGCCACGGATCTGCAATGCAAGGCCATGGCTAAGCTGGTGGGACTCCAATTCAAGTTTTGCTATCGTCGTGGCAGCGACAACGGCGCTGCAGATGCTCTGTCCCGCGTCGGCGCGTCGCTGAACCTGGACGCGCTCTCTCTGTGCCAGCCCGCTTGGGTCCTGGAGGTGGCAAACTCCTACGCCACGGATGCTGACGCACAGGATCGTCTGGCCCAGCTCGCGATCCACAGCCCCAATGACGAGGGGTACGAGCTCTACAAGGGCCTCATCCGCAAGAAGGAGCGCCTGTGGATTGGCAAGAACACGGCCTTGCGCACCAAGATCATCGGCAGGCCAGACGACAACACGGTCGGTGCCACTCCGGCGCCACGGCCACCTACCAGCGCATCAAGAAGCTGTTTGTGTGGGACGGACTGAAGACCGATGTCATGGACTACGTGCGGCAGTGCCACGTGTGCCAGCACGCCAAGCATGAGCAGTCCAAGCCGGCGGGCACGCTCACGCCCTTGCCAGTGCCCACTACTCCCTGGCGCGACCTCACCATGGACTTCGTGGAAGGATTGCCACCGTCCGAGTGCTTCGATTCCATCATGGTAGTCGTGGCTCGGCTCACCAAGTCCGCGCACTTCATCCCGCTTCGTCACCCCTTCAAAGCTCCTCAAGTGGCCAAGGTCTTCTGGGATCATGTCGTCAAGCTGCACGGCATTCCGAGCTCCATCGTCTCGGACCGCGACCGCGTCTTCACCAGCGCTCTCTGGCGCGAGCTATTCGCCAGCGCGGGCACCAAGCTGCTTTCCTCTACGGCATACCACCCCCAGACGGACGGCCAGAGCGAGCACGTCAACCAGTGCATGGAAATGTACCTACGTTGCGCGGTGCACGACGCGCCCCGGCAATGGCGACGCTGGTTGCCGACCGCGGAATTCTGGTACAACTCGTCGTTTCATTCCTCCATCAAATGTTCCCCCTTCAAAGCTCTGTACGGTGTCGAGCCCACCCTAGGTGCCATGGCACTCTGGGACGACAAGACGGTGCCCATGGTTGACGGCGAGCCTTGGGACTGGGGCGTGCACACGGCGCGGCTTCGCGAGCACATTCTTCGTGCCCAGCACAGGTTCAAGAAACAAGCAGATCAGCACCGCACGGAGCGCTCCTTCGAGGTGGGCGATCGCGTTCTCCTCAAGCTTCAGCCCTATGCAAAATCATCTGTGGCGAACCGGCCTTGCGCTAAGCTGGCGTACAAGTACTTCGGGCCCTTCGCAGTGCTCGACAGGATCGGCAAGACGGCGTACAAGTTGGAGTTGCCGGCAGACAGCAGAATCCACCCAGTCTTCCACGCGTCCCAGCTCAAGCCATTCACTCCCAACTACACTCCGATCTTCGCCGAGCTGCCACGACCGCCGGACCTCGCTGGCCACGAGGACGAACCAGTGGAGATCCTCGAGCGGCGCATGGTTAAGCGTGGCAACAGCGCGCTGGTGCAAGTCAAGGTGCGCTGGCGCCACGACCGGACGGCAACAACATGGGAGGATCACGATACTCTGCGCCGCCGTTTTCCACAGGCACCGGCGTGGGACGCACAAGTCACCGAGGAAGCAGAACAGCAAGCTGCAACTGAAGACGGAGCTCTTTCTGAAGAAGAGGGGAATGTCACACCTACATCGCCAGGAGGTGATGCGGTGGACGCGTGAAGGTGGCCCCCACCTGCCAGTAGGAAGGAAGGACAAGTGGACCACGGCTATTTAGCCACCAGAGCTGTGAGGCGTGTGTGCGTGTTGTAACTGAATTCTGAACCCTCCTCCTCACCTCCCCTGCATCTGCCCTGTATCGCTCCTCTCTTGGAAAGAACCTTCTTCCCCAAGTCTCGACTCATCCCCTTTCCCCTCTCGATCCAATCCCGCATATATGAGTTCGTGACACACCGTGGCCTCTGCTATCCGTGACACGAGATAGGTCCCTTCCCTGACATAGGCAATAGCCCCATCCCTTGCTGATACGGATAAAGACCCAAGAATCCTTTTATTGGTATGTATTTTAGATTGATTACCCCAGTGGTTTCTTTTCTTCATGTGAACTAACGATGTATCTGACCAGATTCCCCTCTCAAGCATGTACCCGATCGGTTGGAACGTGGAAACATCACAAATTCACATGTGAGTAGCAGAGAGAACAAGGTCAAGGCCATGTCCAGAAGCAAGCGTAGCAAGGCATCCGGTGAGGGTGCTGGTTGCGGATGATATCGTACGGAGGTGCTGCTGCCTCCACTGGGTGGTCGGCTAGTGGTCAAGCCATAGCTGGCGCCGGTGTCAAAGCTGTTGTACCACTTCCCCATCGCAGGGTTCGACACCAAGGCGGCGTACTCATTTCATGTTCCTCGTCGCGCCCCAGGGAGAACGAGTTGTTGTTCATCACCTTTACTATGCCCGATGCAACACCTGGAGATGCTGACGCCCACATCGTGCCATAGCCTCACCATCATGTACGATGCTAAAGAGGGGTTCAGGTGCAGCCCGGCTGGGGTTCGACAGTACGCTTGAACACTAAGGCCGTGAGGCTAATCAGCGGGATGCATGGGCCCCATGAGTAGCAGGACATGAGGTGTACACTACTGGAGGCGGATGCTGCTGGAAGGCTGTTGGCCGGCGGCAGCCCGAGCGGTGCCCTTAGGATGCGCAGGTCTGTGGCCAACACTAGCCAAACAAGTACATCTCTGATCTCTCTCTTTTGCTAGCTATCTCTTCTACTAAACAGCATACCTATTGTTATCTAGATGACTGGATGCACAACCACATAAGTTGTTCGACGCATGCTCTAACATGCGATGATTGATTTTATGCATCTTCTGTGAGCACTTGCTAAAATAATTAATACATTGGAATGCTTTGAATCCAAATGTATAAGTTTACTTGAACGGCGTAGTTGATTGGACTTTGGAGTGCATATTTGGTTGATTCCAACATTAATTTTAGTGAACTAGCTGGGCATCATTTCAACTGCTATAGTTGTGATAAAATTATAGTGAACTTTTCAACCAAAACAAACTATAGTTAATTTTAAGGTTAAAAGGTGTTGATTCGGGAGATGGGTACCTTCAGACAGCAACCTCGCTTCCTGTCTTGTTGCCTGCGTGAGTGTTCGTCTCAGATGTGGCGGCTCACACGGGACAAGAGAAGAGGGGCTCCTCTTCTAGGTCAGCACCTCTCATGGGCTTGGGCCCAAGAGACAGATCTTGATGGGCTAGGGCCCATACCGGTTCAACACTCCCCCTCAAGATGGGTGGTAGATATCTATCATCCCCATCTTGTCACACGCCAAGTTCTGATCCCTTGTTCCCACCCCTTTGTCAAGCAATCGCAAATCGCCGCCCAGAGCTGACATGAGTAAGGTGATGATCCCAAAGATCAAGTTTTCTTTAATGAAGAAGCGATCAATTTCCACATGCTTCGTCCTATCATGTTGAATGGGTTATTAGCAATGGCTATAGCCGATGATTGTCACACCACACCCTTAAGGGTCCTTCCTCAAAAGTTTCAACTCGCATAGTAGGTACTTCACCCAGAGCATATCACACAACCCTTGAGATAATGCTCTATATTCAGCTTCATTGTTGATCTAGACACAACAGTTTGTTTCTTGCTTCTCCATGACACCAAATTTCCTCCCACAAACACACAAGAGTCTCAAGTTGATCGTCTATCATCTTGACAGCTAGCCCAATCGAGTCACTATAGCCATCCACCTCAAGATGTCCACTCTTCGCAAACCACAACCCTTTACCCGAGTCCCTTCAAGTATCTCAGATTCTGTGAACAATATTAAGATGCCCTCCTTGGTTCATGCATGTATCCGCCACCACCCCCACGGCATACGTAATGTCAGGCTTGGTATGACACAAGTACAATAATCTCCCAACCAGCTTCTGATAATCTTCCTTATTCACTAGCTCACCTGATTGTGCTGTTACTTGATGATTTTGTTCAATCGGAGTAGGGACTGCATGACATCCCACCATGCCCATGTCACTCAAAAGATCCAAGGTGTATTTTTGTTGGCACAAAGATATTCCCTTCTCTGTCCGAGCCACTTCTATGCCAAGGAAGTACTTTAGATTTCCCAAGTCTTTTACCTCAAACTCCTTGCTCAGACACCCCTTCACTCTCTTTATTTCCTCCTCATCATCTCCGGTGATGATGATATCATCAACATCTGATTGCAACAATGGTGATCTTCTTATCGGTGTGTCTATAGAACACCGTGTGATCACCATTACATTGGCCATACCCCATATTCCAAACAGCTCGTCTCGAACCTATCAAACCATGCCCTCGGCGATTGCTTTGCACCATACAAGGATTTCTTCACCGCATACCTTCCCGTAGTCCTGTTACGTACGCAAAACCTGGCGGTATCTCCATGTATACCTCTTCTTTCAAGTCACCATGTAAGAAGGCATTCTTGACATCTAACGGTGCAATTTCCACCCAAAGTTTGCAGCACATGAGACCAATACCCCAGATTGTGTTCATCTTTGCAACTGGAGCAAATGTCTCATCATAGTCAATTCCATAAGTTTGACTATATCCTCTGGCGACCAATCTAGCCTTATACCGCTCCACCTTGCCCTCGTGATTACGCTTCACAAGAAAATCCACTTACAACTCATCGCTTTCTTTCTGCCGGCAATGTGGTTAGCACCCATGTCTTGTTTCTTTTCAATGCTTCTAACTCCTCTATCATCGATTCACGCCACTTTGGATCTTGCTTTGCAGCCTTCCAATCCTTAGGGATAGACACAGTTTGCAGAGAGGCAACAAACGCCTTATACGAAGGTGACAACGCCTTGTAAGACACAAAATTGCCAATATCAAGGTCATCACAAGCATCATCCTTTGGCAGAGCCTTCCTTGCTACCTCACCCTTCCTTGCCGCTTCACGTGTAGGTTTTCGCAGCGCAATGGGCAACTCCACTGTGTCAGATGAGCTTGCCTCACTGCCTTGCTGCTCCCCCTGCACTCTTGCCTCATTGCCTTGCTGCTCCTCCTGCACTCTTGCCTCACTGCCTTGTTGCTCCCCCTGCACTCTTGCCTCCCTGCTTTGCTGCCCCCCCTGCACTTGTGGTTGCCGTCGAGAGTACACCAGGGTATTCGTCTGCCATCAATCCCGAACAGGAACCTGGAGAGCACCAATCTTAAGTGTATCGACAGTTGGCTCGACATGAGCCTGCACATCATCATCGGTGATGGTACGAACCGGAATTGTACCCACTATTGGTTGAACCTGAGCCTGCACATCATTATCAGCGTTAATGTCCACAGAATCCTCGTGAGTATGAGACACGTCTTTCTCCCCCTATTGACCATCATGCACAGGGTGTAGGTGGTCAAGCTCTGCAAACAGTAGACTGAGATCGGTCGGCTCACCATAGAATGGCTCAGACTTCAACGTAACGCCCATACTTACAAACCTCCGCTTTTTGAGGGTCACCAACATTTATACCCTCGCCGACTAGACGAGTATCCCGTAAAGACACACTTCACCGCCCGAGGATCAAGCTTGCCAACAGATGGTCGGTGATCACGAACAAAGGTGTATCGCCAAACAACTTTGGCGAACAACAAACTTATTATCTCCAATGAGCAACTCAGACGGAGATTTCATGCCAAGTATCTGGAAGGTGTCCGTTGATCAAGTATGTGGCTGTCATAACTCGCATCATCCCACAAGAACTTAGGCACATTCATGGTAAACATCAACGACCGTGCAACCTCAAGAACATGACGATTCTTTAGCTCGCGACTCCATTACGAGGAGGGGTGTCCGACATGAAGTTTGATGAAGAATCCCATGGTCAGCCATGAAAGCCCCAAAATGTTGTTCACATACTCCGCTCCATTGTCCGCCCCGAGCACCTTGACCTGCACTAAAGCGGTTCTTTACAATAGCATGGAAGTTCAAAACAGCTAAACACCTCATCCTTGTGACGCATCAAGTAAATCCAAGTCATGCGAGAATAGCAGTCAATAAAGGTAGCAAAATACTTCTTCCCATTCATTGACACCACTGGGCTAGTCCATACATCCGAATGAATAAGCATAAAAGGAGATATGCTCCTGAGCCCCTTACTCACATATGAGGCCCGCGTGTGTTTTGCATATTCACAAGCATCACATGTCAGCTTGCCTTTGCCTATTCCACACATAACATCCGGAAATATTCTACTCATCTTATCAAAAGATACATGCCCCATCCTACAGTGATGGATCATCGCCTACTTCTCCTTATCCTCCATGGTCGCAGCACACACCAAGTCCGGCTGCACCTCCTGGTCCATGTACCAGAGCCCCCTACGCCTGTTGCCAGTCCCAACCGTCTGGCTCGTCTGTCGCACCTGAATCAAGCAACCGAACTTGTCAAGGATCACACGACAGTCCATTTGATCAATGAGTGCACTAAAAGAGACCAAATTGACAGGAAAGGCTGGCACATGTAAAACTGACGATAGGGAAATGGTCGGAGTACACTTTACTGTACCAACCCCTATGACTGGTTGTTTTGTGCCATCAGCCGTTTGTATAGTGCCCGTGTGAGAGGGAGGATGCTTAGTGTAAGACTCAACACAGGAGTTACTAGCAACATGCTTAGATGCTCCAGAGTCAAGAACCCACTGAGCACTCTCATTAGTAGCAAGAGATGCTCTTTCCGGATTACCTTCATCGGTGGAGGCCCAGTGAGCAAAGTCTCCATAGACAATATCATCTACATCTTTGCCTTTGGACGTCCCACTGTCTCCTGCAACGGCCATGTGAGCCCTTTGACCCCCTGAGTGTCCCGAGTAGCCACCTCTGCCTCTAGAAGCCTGGCCCCATGAGGTCTCTGAGTATCCACCTCTGCCTCTAGCATTTCTACCTCTGCTTGTTCCCCCTCTGTTATATCCCCTGCCTCTACCACGAGTTGGACATTCTCTCTTCCAATGACCTACCTCCCCACAAATATGACATTTGGTGGGATTGTTGGGGAATGTAGTAATTTCAAAAAAATTCCTACGCACACGCAAGATCATGGTGATGCATAGCAACGAGAGAGGAGAGTGTTGTCTACGTACCCTCGTAGACCGAAGCGGAAGCGTTCACGCAACATAGAGGAAGTAGTCGACGTCCTCCCGGTCCGACCGATCCAAGCACCGCACTCGGCACCTCCGAGTTCTTGACACGCAGACAGCTCGATGACGCACCCCGATCTCCGATCCAGCAGAGGCGCTGGGAGGAGTTCCACAAGATGACGGCGTGGTGACGATCTTGATGTTCTCTGTCGCAGGCTTCGCCTAAGCACCGCTACAATATGACCGAGGTGTAATATCGTGGAGGGGCACCACACACGGCTAAGGAACGATCTCAATGATCAACTTGTGTGTCTAGGGTGCCCCCTGCCCTCAGATATAAAGGAGGGAGGGAGGAGGAGGCCGGCCTAGGAGGAGGCGCCATAGGGGGGCAAACCTACTCCAAGTAGGTTTGGCCCCCCTTCCTATTAGGAGTAGGAGAAGGAAGGAAGAGGGGAGGAGAGAAGGAAAGGGGCCGCCCCTTCCCAATTCGGATTGGGCTTGGGGGCGCGCCTCCCTCCTTGCTCCTTCTCCTCCTTCCACTAAGGCCCAATAAGGCCCATATACTTACCGGGGTTCCGGTAACCTCCTGAGCTCCTAGATATTTCAATCTCACCGGAACCTTTCCTGTCCAAATATATTCGCCCAATATATCAATCTTTATGTCTCGACCATTTCGAGACTCCTCGTCATGTCCGTGATCACATCCGGACTCAACAACCTTCGTACATCAAAATACATAAACTCATAATGAAACTGTCATCGAAACCTTAAGCATGCGGACCCTACGGTTCGAGAACAATGTAGACATGACCGAGACATGTCTCCGGTCAATAACCAATAGCGGGACCTGGATGCCCATATTGGTTCCTACATATTCTACGAAGATCTTTATCGGTCAAACCGCACAACAACATACGTTGTTCCCTTTGTCATCGGTATGTTACTTGACCAAGATTCGATCGTCGGTATCCAATACTGAAAGTGCGTTATATCGACTAGAGGGGGGGTGAATAGGCGATTTTTATGAAATTCTTCACTGAGGAATTTGCCGGTGAGGAAATTCCTTAGTGAAGAACTATTTGCAGCGGAATAAGTACTCAGAGGTAAACATAACAGATTACACACATAGTCAGCACGATGAAATGTCGACTAGAACAGAGTACAGGAAGCGTAAACACAGGATAACAAGATGAAGACAAACAGATCAAGAAATTGAACCGAGGAATTTGTGAAAGTCTTCACCAAAGTCTTCAAGCACAAATATGAACAATATGCAACATGTAATGAGGAAATGAAAGAGTTGAGGAAATAGAACCATCGGTTGGTGAAGACAATGATTTGGTAAACCAGCCCAACTGCTGCCTCGGTTATACGTCTGGTTGGAGCGGCCGAGTATTTAAACTCGAGGACACACATCCGGACACCCAGCTCTCGAGCCGCAACTCAGACACCCATCCTCACCAGATTCTCCTTGAACTAAGACCACGCAGCCTCGCCCAATCACTCGTGGTAAGTCTTCAGTGACTTCCAAACCTTCACAGACTTGGTCACTCGGCGATCCACAATTCCTCTTGATGCTCTAGACCTTGACGCCTAACCGTCTGGAAGAAGCACGCCTTCAAAGGTAATAAGCGCCGGATCCACGCAGATCAATTTCTTCAAGGATGCTCAATCACTTGGGGTTTTGTGGGAGTTTGGTTTTGGATTTTCCTCACTTGATGATTTTCGCTCAAAGTCCTCGGAGGATGGGTTGCTCTCAAATGACAAGTGTCAAGTTCTTCGAGCAGCCAACCAGCTAGTGGTTGTAGGGGGCGGCTATTTATAGCCTAGGGAGCAACCCGACATGATAAGACATAAATGCCCTTCAATGATATGACCGTTAGGTGGATAAGATATTTTGGTCCGCCAAGCAAAGACAAAGAACGGTCGGAAATTTGACTTTCAAAGTCCTCGTGGCTATCATGTTCTCATCGTAGGTGATTCAGACTGGCGAATTCCTAACTCCTCGGTCGAACAAAGTCATCAAGGAATGTAAGAACTGCGTCTCACATCAAGAATTTGATCGAATCAGTATGAGATTTCCAATGGCTTCACTCAAGGGATTGGTAGGTGTAGGATTTTGAGTTGAGCATCACATGGAAATTTTTCCTTAGTATTTCCTCGACCCCTTTAACAAAGACGGTGTTTCCTATGACTCAAGAAAGAGAAAATGAAACTACGAAAACAAAAGTCTTCACGCTTCAGATTCCTCGAATGAATATCAAGTCTTCATGGTCACACCAATTTCTTCACTTTCAAAGTCTTCTAAAGTCTTCGAATATCAAAGTCTTCAATAAGAACTTCATTTTTAGGGTCGATTTTCTCAGAAATATCAAACTCCTCATAGACTTATAGACCTGTGTACACTCACAATGAGATTACATTTAACCTATAAGTCTTCAATACACCAAAATCACTAAGGGCACTAGATGCACTTACAATCTCCCCTTTTGGTGATTGATGACAACATAGGTTAAGTTTTCAACGGGATAAACATATGAAGTGTAAATATCGATATTGAGGAATTTGATTGCAAGATATAGAAGAACTCCCCTAATATGTGCATAATGAGGAATTTGCTTTTGAGGCAATGCACATTTGAAGATTTGAATCATGGAGATCTCCCCTATATCTTGTAATTCATACACGATTTGATACATATACTATGAAGAATTTGAAATGCATGATGAAATATGGTGCCGATGAGATTCAAAGATGCATGCAATAGTATTAACTAGGAATGAGCATGCGGAATATCACACCAAAGGTTTCAGAGCTCAAGTATCACATTCAGAGCTTAGTGCTTCAAAAGCATCGAGCATAACACGATCAAAATCGAGCATCGAAGCATGATTAAAAGTATTAGAGCACAAGGCAAAGTCAACACAATGCACGAACAAAAGTATCGAGCACCATCGAGTTAAGATTACAACTCGATCCAATAAAAGTTTCGAAGAACGAGAGTTGTAACTTAATAAAACGCCCATAGTATAAACCCGCTTGAAGACTAACTCAGATTTCTCCCCCTTTGTCATCAAATGACCAAAAGGATCGAAACCGAGGACTAACGCCTCAAGATATTCAAGTCGATGAAGGAGCGCCGGCGTTGTCGGGTTGGTTGTTGAAGTAGGGCCGCCGCAGTTGTCGCCCAAATCTTCATATTCATCGGCCAGCGTGATGAAGAATAAGAGCCGCCACCAAATCAGAACTTTGACTCTCTTGAATTTCTTCGAGGTGGTGCGCATCAGTCATAAGCTTCCCAAGACCCATAGTCTTCAATTCTTCCGCTGAATAGACATGATTCGTAACAGCCCAAAGCGGTTGAGGGTTTCATGTAGGTAGTCTCGGTTTTTCTTCACCGCATTATGCGCTGAAGTCATGTTGTGAAGAATTGCAGCAAATTGGCGCTGACCCATTTTTGATTGCGATCAACCTTCCGATGAAGACCGAGGAGTAACTCACGATCACCATCACCCCGGTGCCGTGGCTTGAGGTCGTTGCTTGGTTGAGGTATTTGCGGCAAGATCACGCGAAAGCGTAATCGCCATTGGTGGAGTAAGATGCAGCTTTGCTAAACCGACCATCCAATGGACGAGTGCCTTCATCAATTACAACTGCTGCCTTGCCCTTGTCATCGATGATGAAATTGGTCGCTTGAGGACTTCAATGGGCGGCAGAAGCTGCCATGATTCGAGTGTCACTTTGTAGTTCAGTGAAGATCTTGCCCTGATGAATTTCATGATCCAAGGCGATAGGGCTTCAGCTCAAAAGGTGACATTGCAATATTGGCCGAGTCCTCATGAAGAAATCATGGAAGTTGATCGAACGCCATGAATGATATTGAAAAGCATGTTCTTCATGATGCCAACGACGTCTTCATCATTTGAGTCGTGGCCTTTGATTGACTCATAGTCTTCGCCAAGATCCGTACACATCCGAGGCACATATAGCAAATCCTTGACGAGGAATTTGGTTCGAGGGCTTGGCCTCGCTTCAATGGTTTATCAAGATTTGCATGAAGTGATCGATAGATTCACGCTCATTGTAGAGGCAACGAGCAGATTCATGGGGAGGATCAAGAGGAAGGACACGAAGCAATTCATTCTTTGGTGCCTTGTAGTGAGTATTTTCACCATCCAATCCGAACCCATGAGTTGATATCTTCAAAGATCTCCGTGATGTGCAGGTGGCATAGAATCAAGAATGAGTTCTTCATTCCACCACATATATCGATGCAGAAATTCAAGAGTCTCGCATCATGAAGAACACGGAGTAATCGCTCAAGCACGGCAGTGATTCCATATCAACATGAGGAATATGCTCATGGTCGAAGATCTTGTCCTTGTCAAATAGCACTGAGGAATAGAAATTTGCTTGTGTTGGAGTCCAGAAGCGTCTTTTCCTCATTCGAGCAGAGTCATAAGGATTGTAGGCAGTGAAGAACACATGCTCAGAAAAGAAATCTTCAGCCTTGAACTTTTGCTTGCTCGAAAATGGATTCTTTGGCTTGGGCAGAGGAATATCTGTTATTTGAAGCACAACCTCGAGGAATCGCAATTTCGTGTTCTTCAGTCGAGGAATTTCTCGTTCCTCTCCTTGTGCGCTTTGAGGATCAGCAGCTGGTTCTTCAACGCTAGTGGCTGGAATCTCTTCGCTGATGATGATGTGGGATGAGTTTCTTCAGAGCCCATTTGAACAGTTGTAGCCGGGACCGAGGGACTTGTTGAAGCGGAGTGAAGAGAGGAGTATTGGGGTGCCGACTTTCCCAAAAGTCATCGCTCATTACCGTGTAGTGCACCCAATATCCACATCTTCATCTTCTTTTTCAATTTCTCACCGCCTCTTCACCGTGAATCGAGGCACGGTGAGGAAGCAACAGAGTTGAAGGGAAAGCTTCCACATCAATTTCTTCATCAAGCTGTTCAAGTAGCAACAGATTGATTTTCTTCATCGATCCGCTTGGGATAGTGTATTCTTCTCCAAAGGAACAATTTCCTTGGATGACATGGAGGAAATGGGAATGGCATCGATAGGATTTTCAATCGAGCTGGTCATTGGCTTCAATTTCTTCGCAGTCAAGAATTTGACTTGGTGATGCCTTCCTTTTCTTCACCGCAGCTCTCTCTGCAGCCTTTGTCTTCTTCACTTCATAGGCGTAGGAAGAATTGGAGTTGGTGTTGGTGCAGGAGGAGCCGAGGATTGTGGTACAGTTTCTTCAGCACAACCGGTGCAGATGCCTGCTTCTTCAGATTCTTCAGCGCACCACTAGTGGATGCCCCGGGAGTTTCTTCAAGAATTGGAATGGAGTCATCACTCGAACTTGTGTTCTCATCAAGACGCTGAAAGTCATCAGCAGATCTTGGCATGTTCTTCAAAGAAGTTGAGCAGATTATTCACCGAGGATTTTCTTGTTGCGATGAGGCTGCAATAGTTGATATTCTATTCGCCGAGTGACGAATCTCACCTTGGCTCCTTGCCAACAAGATTGTAAGCATCAAAATCCTTGCCGAGTGCTTGATTTGATTGAGCTTTAAGAAGTTCTTCAGAGTCAAGTTGATGATGTTTTTCCTCGAAGCTTCTCTTTTCTTGCTTTTGCTCTCTTCAATTCACGAGCCTTTTCAAATTTCCATTTTCTTCAGAGATGAAATGGTTCAAAGATGTGACTTTGACCAGAGTCATGGCAGATCCGAAGAGGAGTGTGTGGATCCCGATGCCACAGTCAATGAAGTCTAGGATCTTCTTGGATCCAAAAGCAGAGGTACACTTGTTCCTTTGGCTCTAGCGGCCTTGGTCAGTCTATCTCTGATGATTTCTTCAAGTTCTTCATCGAGGCTTCATCATCGAGGGAACGTTGAATGCAACATGTTTCTTCTTGGACTTGGCCGAGGACCGCGCCCAGCAGCTTGCTTTTGTCTTCAGCAGAGTGGGACCTGTTGAGGACATTGGTGCAAACCGAGGAACTTGTCAAACACCGTAGCAATGGAGAATCCTTGAGTCCTTTGACAAGTGGCAAGATGCACAGTGTTGAGGACTTGGAGGAGCTGCCGAGGATTTTGAATGAGCAAGCAATACCGAGGAATTTGCCGTGAGGGCGAATCGAGGAACTGGCCGTGAGGGCGCTGACGGTGAAGCACTTGGCTTTGCGTGCAGCTTCTTTGGCATTGATTTCTCGGTTTGACCGAGGGCTCAAAGAAGCAGCAGCAGAGTATCCTCATTGAATTTCCTCACCGCCTCCTTGGCCTGTCTTGCCAATTTGGCTTGGCGCCGGACCATTCTTCAGAAAGTCTTCACCACGCTTGACGCTGGTGGGATCAAGAATTTGGCCAGTGCCGAGGAGCTCTTGGGCATGGAGGATTCAGAGCGAATTTCCTCATGTACTTAGGAGTGACATAGCGGTATTCTCGCCATTCTCGTGCCCATCTCCTTTCTATTCTCTCAGACAAGACTTTATACTGGTTCTTGGTCTCCTTGCCAAATTTGGATTCATCAAAAGAGAGTCAGATATATTTCCTCAGAATTTCAAAAGCAATCATGACTTCCGGTTTTTTCCTCCTTCTGCGGTCTCTTGCCTTCGCCATTTTCTTGTGTGATGAATTTGAACAATAGAGCACTCAAGAAGTATGCAGTTTTTCTTTGAGGAACGCTGCAAATGAGTTAAGTTGATGAGAACCTAGTGATTCAAAGAATGACATGAGTACCTGTGAACAGAGTGTAGGTGCGAGGAATTTGGAGAGGTCATATGCGTTCTCAGAAGATTTTCCAAAAGAAGCAAGTTTTGAGGAATTTGACCAGTTTGAGTCTTGAGGAATTTCACTAAGCGTTTAGTCTTAGGTTCCAGAGTTGTACAGATCGAAAATCCGCACAATTGAGGAATCTTGAAGAAATGAATGCTTAGGGAGATAAATCAAGAACATATAGTGTGTGAGGTGTTCATATGTGAAGATTTTGAAGAGTAAAAACACCTTTGAAGATTTTCAGACAGATTTGAGAATCAACGCGAGTAATAAAAGTGACTTTTAATTACCCGAATCAAGAACACGATTTAACAGAGATGAACTGTAGAGAAGTTCGTCACGTTAGATCTTCCACGCCCTAACTTGGCGGAGGAAGACGACTACGGCGGCGGCGGAGTGAAGATTTTCATCGGCGCGAGCAACGACGGCGATGAGGTCGAGGCAAGGAAGCTTTTCCTCACCGGCGGCGATGGAGTAGCGGCGGCGCTTAGGGTTTGAGGAGATCTCGAGCGAGAGACAGCGATCGAGCGGAGTAAATGAAGTGAGGAGGGTAAAGGGTATTTATAGCCACGGTGAAAAACTGTTCGCCCAAGATTTTGGACTAACATGCCCTCGCCCTTTCTCCTTCACGCGACGTGTGTCACCCACGCATCGTGCGTATGAGATCGTAAGATCATGGGTGATTAAACTAATACATCGTGGGATGCGGAACGGTTTGAGCGGTAAAACCGAAAACTTGGATAAGATTTGTTTAAAAGTTTTGTTTGCAATTTCTTCAGTTGTCAAGGACCAGTGAAGACTTTGAACGAGTTTCAATCAGAACGCACATGAAGAATTTGTGAATAGATTGGATTGACTATAGCATAGAGGGGAAGGGTCCGATCACATTCACTTAGCAGAAATCGCAACTTGAAGAAATAGCAATAAGTGAATGCTGTAGAGGACATGAACTCATATATATATATATAGCCAATGAAGAAAGACGACGGAAATATCAAGATTTTGCAAAGTTGAAGAACTTGAAAACTCGAGGAATTTCAAAATGAGGAAAACTCAAATTGAAGATTTTCAACTTTTGTGGTGGCGTATTCCATCAGATAAGAATGATGATTTCATACACGCTGCATAATTGTCGAGGGTCCCGAGAATCAAATTCTTCATTGATTTCTTCACACTTAGAGTGTTATTCTTCATTGATTGAGGAATAACGTTTCTTCATGTGTTGCACATCTAAGTCATCAATTATGCATACGTGTTAGGATGTGTGTCCTTTTCAAAGAACATTCGAAGATTCTAAGATATTTAGCTCACACCGCAACTTGCTAAATCTCTTCTCATCCAAGGGCTTGGTGAAGATATCAGCTAGCTGTTCTTCAGTCTTCACATGCTCGATGGAGATATCGCCCTTCAACACATGATCATGAAGAAAATGATGACGAATCTGGATGTGCTTAGTCTTTGAGTGCTGAACTGGGTTGTGAGCAATCTTGATGGCACTCTCGTTGTCGCAGAGGAGAGGCACATTCTTCACGTTGACGCCATAGTCCTTGAGGGTTTGCTTCATCCAAAGCAGCTTGAGCACAAGATGACCCAAAGAGCAATATATTCAGCTTCAAAGAAGATACGGTGATACACGCTCGCTGTTTCTTCGAGGACCAATGCACCAAAGATCGTCCGAGGAAATGACAAGTGCCGATGTTGACTTGCGGTCCACACGATCACCAAAGATAGTCGAGTCGTAATATCCAATGAGATCAAAAGCAGAGCCCTTGGGGTACCATAATCCTAGTGTTGGTGTGTGAGCTAGATATCAAGAATATGCTTCACAGCCTTATGGTGTGATTCCTTGGTGCAGCTTGAAATCGGGCACACATGCAAACACTAAGCATTATATCCGCCTAGATGCACATAGGTACAATAAAGAACCAATCATGGAGCGGTATACCTTGTGATCAAGTCAAGACCATTTTCATCAAGGCATAGATGACCATTTGTGGGCATAGGAATTTTGATGCCTTTGCAATCTTGCATGCCGAATTTCCTCAAGACATCTTTGAGGTATTTCTCCGAGATATGAATATGCCATTGTGTCATCGATTTAATTTGAAGACCTAAGAAGAATTTCAACTCTCCCATCATAGACATTTGATATTCTTCACTCATCATATAGGCAAATTCATCACTATATCGTTGGTTAGTACAGCCAAAGATAATATCATCAACATATATTTGGCACACAAACAGTTCACCATCATATGATTTAGTAAATAGAGTAGGATCGAGTGAACCGGGTGTGAAGCCATTCTTCACGAAGAATTCCTTCAGAGTATCATACCACGCCCGAGGGGCTTGCTTGAGGCCATAGAGAGCCTTATTTAGTCTGAAGACTTTGTCAGGATTCTTGGGATCCTCAAAACCTCGGGGTTGAGCAACATATACTTCTTCCTCAAGATTACCATTGAGGAATGCACTTTTCACATCCATTTGATATAAGATGATATCATGATGGTTAGCATAGGCAAGTAAATGCGAATAGCTTCAAGTCTAGCAACAGTGCAAAAGTTTCATCGAAATCAATTCCTTCAACGTGTGTAGCCTTGAGCTACTAGTCGTGTTTTATTCCTCACAACAAGGCCATTTTCATCTTGCTTGTTGCGGTAGATCCACTTTGTGCCAATGATATTATGCTTGCGAGGATCAGGCGATTGACCAATTCCCGGACATTGTTCACTCGAATCGATGTAATTCTTCTTGCATAGCCCTGAATCCACTCCGCCCGTAAATGCTTCATCTACCTTAGTGGGCTCGAGATAGAGACAAAAGCATAGTGCCCACAAAAGTTAGATAAGTGTGAGGCTTTTGAGCGGTGAGAGGACTCGTGCGCTGATGTCATCGATGATCTTCTCCACTTGCACTTCTTTTGCAACGCGTGGATGAGTTGGTTGTCGCCGAGGATTTTGATCAGATTTTCTTCAAAGACCAATTTCCTCATCATGTTCTTCAGTGCATCACCGGCGTTCTTCATGAATAGGAATGAATTCTTCACCAGATTCTTCAAGAGGAATGACATCCTCGCTGTTTTGTGCTTGATAGCATCCTCGGTGCTGGTTCATCTAACATGTAGGTAGGTGCTCTCTTTGCGAGCCATTAGTTTCATCGAACCGCACATCTACAAAGGTCAACAATCTTGTGAAGAACAATGTTGAAGACTCAGAGGTGTGCGAGTCCTTTCCGTAACCAAGCATAAACCTTCATGTGCTTTCGGTGCAAATTTAGAGTTGTGGTGAGGATCTCTAATCCAACATTTAGCAATCAAGACTTTGAAATAACTCACATTGGGTTTTTGTCGTTGAGGAGTTCATATGCGATGTTCTTGAAGAATTGTGAAGATATACTCTGCTGATGATGTGGCAGCAAGATCAATTATGTTAATCCAAAACGCTAAGGCGTTTTGTATTCATCAAGCATAGTGCGAGCCATCTCAACAAGAGTTCTCGTTCTTGCGCCCACGACGCCATTTTGCCGAGGAGTATAAGGAGCAGATAATTCGTGAGTAATACCAAGTTCATCAAGATAGGCATCAAGACCGAATTCTTGAACTTAGTTCCATTGTCACTTCGATATGCTTGATCTTCACACCAAAGTTGGTGAAGCCCTCGAGGAAAATCGCTTGAAGACTTCCCGCACTTCATGTTTGTAAGCAACAATGTGTACCCATGTATATCGAGAATAATCATCAACAATGACAAAACCATATAGAGATGCATCATTAGTGACCGCTGAATAATGATTAGGTCCAAGAGGTCCATGTGAAGCAATTCAATGGACGAGTAGTGGTCATGATAGTCTTATTTGGATGCTTGGCCTTGGTCATTTTTCCGCTTCACATGCTCCGCATAAGTGATCCTTGAGGAATTTGACATTCTCAATGCCAATGACATGCTTCTTCTTTGCAAGCGTGTTCAAATTCCTCATGCCCGCATGACCAAGTCGACGATGCCATAGCCAGCCTTCCGAGGCTTTTGCAAGTAGACACATGGCTGGTTGTGGTCCCAGAGAGAAATCAACAATATACAGATCTCCTCTCCTAAAGCCTTCAAGACTTTGGAATTGTCACTTCCATAATCACAACACAATGATATTTGCCAAAGACAACAACCATATCAAGATCACAAAGCATTGAGATCGACATGAGATTGTATCCTAAGGATTCAACAAGCATGACTTTGTCCATGTGCTTATCCTTAGAGATAGCAACCTTACCAAGACCCAATACCGACTTTTGCCTTTGTCAAGAAATATGATATGCTTCAGAGGTGACGGTGATAAAGGAGCATCCATCAATAGATTCTTGTCACCAAATATGTGATTTGTACACCCACTATCGAGGACCCATTCGGTGGTTTTGGGTTGATCATCCCGCAGATGAATTAGTGTAACTTACAATCTCATATGCTTCATCGGTGAAGAATATGATATCAAGTTCATCGATGAATTTCATCAAGCAAGAACAGAT
Organism: Aegilops speltoides; assembly: GCA_021437245.1. Lineage (NCBI taxonomy): Eukaryota > Viridiplantae > Streptophyta > Magnoliopsida > Poales > Poaceae > Aegilops > Aegilops speltoides. The sequence continues at coordinate 36,499 of JAHHZJ010002156.1, forward strand.
ATAGCAAGATGAGGACGTGTGAAATGAAAGTTCATTTCATCATGATTCGCCAAGGCCCTTTCAGCATTTTGTCGTCCTCAAAGAAATTCTTCAGACGCTCGAGCATGTCCGAGACCCGACCCTGCAGAAGAGATTAGTTCTTTTCTTCACCACCCACATCCGGAGGGGTGGCAAAGAGTTCATCATCCTGCGAGCACCATGTGAGAAAGGTGGCAAAGATGCCAAACCATTTTGCTTAGCATAGGAGGGTTAGGGTAAGATATGAATAAGCGTAGTAATTCTTCGAGGACTTATGAACATAATGGTTTGAAGAATAATGCACATATTCATAGCCCTTAGCTTTACCCTGCGAGACAGACTTGTTAGCATGATAATAATCATATGAGGACTTTGACCCAGTTGAGGAATTTGATCCTCGTGAAGAATTTGGTCCATATGAAGAATTTGATCTGGGGTTCCTGTTCTTCACTGGTGGTGTCATGAGGACATTCACCTGAAGACTTTCAACACAGCTTCTGGGAACCCAGATTTTCTTCATAGGGGAACCGCTCTCGCAGCTTAGTGCCAACATATCTAGCAAATACTTCACCATTCGATTTTTGAACAGTTTATAGTTGGAGTCAAATGACTCATCGAAGAATGAGGGATTCACATGTAAAGCCAGATAAGTTAGATGGATCAATGGAGGTCCCTTTGCAAAGAACCCATGAGGTTTTGGGATACCGCTCAGTTTCCAATATGTTCCATCGGCATTCGTTTCTCTCAAAGGCAATACCCTCTTTCCTAGGGTTTCGCTGAGGATCTGCTTTTGAGCACATCACAAAGTGTCTCGATGCCCTTTGAGGCTTTTGTACATGCTCGTCATGTACAATTCCTTCAATTTCTGCATTGTCAAGGATACTAGCAAAGTCCTCGATGAGGAATTAGTAATAGCAGAGGCGATGAAGAATTTGTAACATTTGAAGCATTTGAACATTCAGTGAAGAATTAGCGATTCACGCTCAATGCACTTTAAGCATGGAGGAACAAATTCTTCCCGAGAAGCGCTGATTTGTTGAGCTAGTAATGAATCGCGCTCCTTCAAGATCTTCATAACATACTCTTAGCTTTTCAAGATCGCCTTTCTTTGAATAGCTTCAAGAGAAAGCTTCTCATTGTCTTGCTTTTCTTGAAGAAATTCATAAGAAAGTTTCTCATGATCGACAAGAGGGAGTTATGATGACCTTGAAGGTTATCATACTTAGACCAAGTCTGTGAAGATTTTCAGTCAGGGCTTTTGTGCGATCCATTTCTTCACCCAACATATCATCACTTTTATCTAGCATGTTTTGAACCTTTTCGAAAGCCCGTTGTTGTTTCACAGCAATTTTAGCAAGTTTAGAGTAGCTAGGCTTAAGATCCTCATCGATTCATTTTCACTAGAATCGAGGAGTTGTATTTGAGTACCTTAGCTGCTTTTGCCATGAAGCAATAGGTGGAGCGAGCCATCATTATCTTCATCGGGCTTGTTGGTGGAATCAGTTTCTTGATGTTGAAGATGGACTTGTCGACGAAAGCAAGAGTAACGGCCGACTCGCCACACTGCACTCAGATTCTTCAAACTCCTCCTCTTCATCATTTTCCTCAGATTCGGCTTCAGAGTCCATTTCCTTGCCAATGAATGCCCGAGCTTTCTTGGAGCTGCCCTTCTTGTGAGATGAAGACTTTGATGATTTTGAAGACGAAGATTTTGATGATTTCTTCTTCTTCTTCATTTCATCAGAACTGTAGTCCTTGTATTTCTTCTTCTTCATTTCCTTTTCCCATTGAGGACAATCTTGAATATAGTGACCAGGCTTCTTGCACTTGTGGCAAAGTCTTCTTGTAGTCACGGAAGAAGAATCACTTCCCTTGAGGGTTTTCCAAAGCGACCACGCCTTGTGAATTTCTGAATTTCTTCACCAGAGAGCTAGATCCTGCTCGGTTCTTCAGATCACCAAGGCTACTACCGTAATCCTCACATTCAGAGTCGACACAATCTTAGCCTTGAGGCACGTGGTTTGCCATAGTTTGAGCCATAGAGATCTCTCTTTCAAGCAAGTCGAACTCATGAGTGTTAAGCCTTCGAGAATATCGGCAGGATCAAGTGACTTGTAGTCAAGACGCTCTTGTATCATCAGTCCCAAAGTATCAAATGAGGAATCAAGCGATCTTAGCAGTTTCTTCACCACTTCATGGTCAGTGATGTCAGTGGCACCGAGGGCTTGAAGCTCATTTGAGATGTCATGAGGCGATCAAGGTTTGTTGAACATTTTCGTTGTCGAGTCTTTTGAAGCGGTTGAAGAGATTCCAAGAACATCAACTCGAGAGTCACACTGAGTTGAGACTCCTTCATTTACTTTGGACAACCTATCCCAGATAAGCTTGGCAGTTTCCAAAGCACTCACTCTTCCATACCGTCCTTTGCTCGGATGGCCACAGATGATATTCTTCGCTTGAGAGTCGAGTTGTTTGAATCTCTTCACATCAAGAGCGGTCGGTGTTTCAAAGGGCAATGGGACACCATTTTCCACAACATACCGTAGATCATTATCAATTGCCTCAAGATGCATCCGCTTCTTGTTCTTCCAAAGAGGGATAGTCCGCTCCATCAAAGGTAGGACACCCGGTGAGACCTTGATCATACTGCGCGTCGACATAACTAGAACTCCGGTGGTTAAACCAAAATCACACGTAACAAGGGAGTACCTTGCTCTGATACCAATTGAAAGTGCGTTATATCGACTAGAGGGGGGGTGAATAGGCGATTTTTATGAAATTCTTCACTGAGGAATTTGCCGGTGAGGAAATTCCTTAGCGAAGAACTATTTGCAGCAGAATAAGTACTCAGAGGTAAACATAACAGATTACACACATAGTCAGCACGATGAAATGTCGACTAGAACAGAGTACAGGAAGCGTAAACACAGGATAACAAGATGAAGACAAAGCGGATCAAGAAATTGGCGAGGAATTTGTGAAAGTCTTCATCAAAGTCTTCAAGCACAGATATGAACAATATGCAACATGTAATGAGGAAATGAAAGAGTTGAGGAAATAGAACCGGTCGGTTGGTGAAGACAATGATTTGGTAAACCAGCCCAACCGCTGTCTCGGTTACGTCTGGTTGGAGCGGCTAAGTATTTAAACTCGAGGACACACAGTCCGGACACCCGATCTCGAGCCGCAACTCAGACACCCAGATCCTCACCGTATTCTTCTTGAACTAAGACCACGCAGCCTCGTCCAATCACTCGTGGTAAGTCTTGGTGACTTCCAAACCTTCACAGACTTGGTCACTCGGCGATCCACAATTCCTCTTGATGCTCTAGACCTTGACGCCTAACCGTCTGGAAGAAGCACAGTCTTCAAAGGTAACAAGCGCCGGATCCACGCAGATCAATTTCTTGATGATGCTCAATCACTTGGGGTTTTTGTGGGAGTTTGGTTTGGATTTTCCTCACTTAATGATTTTCGCCAAAGTCCTTGGAGGATGGGTTGCTCTCAAATGACAAGTGTCAAGTTCTCTCGAGCAGCCAACCAGCTAGTGGTTGTAGGGAGCGGCTATTTATAGCCTAGGGAGCAGCCCGACATGATAAGACATAAATGCCCTTCAATGATATGACCGTTAGGTGGATAAGATATTTTGGTGCGTCGTGCGCAAAGACAAAGAACGGTCGAAATTTGACTTTCAAAGTCCTCGGGGCTATCATGTTCTCATGTGTAGGTGATTCAGATTGGCGAATTCCTAACTCCTCGCCGAGCAAAGTCATCAAGGAATGTAAGAACTGCGTCTCTCACATCAAGAATTTGATCGAATCAGTATGAGATTTCCAATGGCTTCACTCAAAGGGATTGGTAGGTGTAGGATTTTGAGTTGAGCATCACATGGAAATTTTTCCTTAGTATTTCCTCGACCCCTTTAACGAAGACGGTGTTTCCTATGACTCAAGAAAGAGAAAATGAAACTACGAAAACAAAAGTCTTCACGCTTGATTCCTCGAATGAATATCAAGTCTTCATGGTCACACCAATTTCTTCACTTTCAAAGTCTTGTAAAGTCTTCGAATATCAAAGTCTTCATCGAAGAACTTCATTTTTAGGGTCGACTTTCTCTGTAAATATCGAACTCCTCATAGACTTATAGACTGTGTACACTCACAAACGATCAGTTATTTAACCTATAAGTCTTCAATACACCAAAATCACTAAGGGGCACTAGATGCACTTACAATCTCCCCCTTTTTGGTGATTGATGACAACATAGGTTAAGTTTTCAACGGGGATAAATATATGAAGTGTAAATACTGATATTGAGGAATTTGATCACCCAGTTACGTTGTGATGTTTGGTAGCACACAAAGTGTTCCTCCGGTAAACGGGAGTTGCATAATCTCATAGTCATAGGAACATGTATAAGTCATGAAGGAAGCAATAGCAACATACTAAACGATCGTGTGCTAAGCTAACGGAATGGGTCATGTCAATCAGATCATTCAACTAATGATGTGACCTTGTTAATCAAATAACAACTCCTTGTTCATGGTTAGGAAACATAACCATCTTTGATTAACAAGCTAGTCAAGTAGAGGCATACTAGTGACACTCTGTTTGTCTATATATTCACACATGTATTATGTTTCCGGTTAATACAATTCTAGCATGAATAATAAAAATTTATCATGATATAAGGAAATAAATAATAACTTTATTATTGCCTCTAGGGCATATTTCCTTCAGGGATCTCCCCACTCCATGCGCTCAGTGACTGCAAATGTCGAAGCTGGCACAACCTTCACGTCTGCATGCTCAAGGGATAGGCGCACCTCCTCTTGAGTCATCGCTGCAATAGCCTCGGGAATGGTAGGCAAATTAGGTTGGTGCAACAGGGAAGCCTTCCTGCCATCAAAGCAACCTTTGAGGCCAGCCAAAAATTTCAGCACACGCCTGCGTGCCATCCACTTATGCCCCGACTCGATTGAAGCGCGCCATAGAGTTCCGGGGATCACGATTATCCTGGTCACCCACGAGCCTGCGTAGTTTCGCCACGTATGTCATCAACGACATGCCATCATCTTGACGCAAACAACCTAATCTTGTCCTCAATCGAGCAATGAGCATGACATTGCCCTTGCCAGAGTATTGAGTGGACAGAATCTTCCATATCTCGCGGGTGAGCATAGCCCCTCCACAGAGCGCCCAATGGAGGGCACCACAGAGTTCAACAACCACACCATAAGTACAGAGTGGATGACCTTCCACCTCTTGCCCTCTGACTACTCTTGTCCCCTGGTTCTACAACGGTGCCCAACAAATATCCATCAAGCTCCTTCGCTCCACACCCACAAAGCCCTCTGGACCAGCTCAAATAATTTGTTGCCCCTCTAGCTTCATGTTCAGGCGACATTTCAAGCTTTGAGCCACTTCTGTCGAGGAACGATGGCCCCCGAGTTGGACTCATGAGGATCTTAGCGATCTTCTCCAAAGCCTCGGCAAGACCAGTTGGTTCAGCCATCGTTTGACGGAATAAGCAGCAACAACAAAACTCAGCCTCGAGAGAATCTTCTTTCCCAAGCAGCACCACCACCACCACCACAACACCAAGCTCACAACAGCAAGTCCACAGAGAAAAAAAAATCAGAAGCACACAAGCATCCAGCCCAGCTCTTCTGTTCCAGAACGAGCGATCCAAAGAGGCTGCACCTCTTTCTTCCTCTCGCCAGAAGACCAAGAACCAGCCAGACAAGCACCAAAGCAGCTCGGCAAACTTCCAGAACAACACAAGGCAGCAGCAGCAGCTGCAGTTCCTCTTCTGTTCAAGCACCAACAGCAGTAGCTCCTGCGCAGCCCTGACTCAAGACACAGTCCAAATCCGCCGCCTTCTTCCTCCTCCTCTTCTTGCCACAGCCCTTTGCAGACAACCCGCAGAGCCCTCTCGGCGGCCCCTTCGCAGCCTAGCCACCCTGGGGACGTGAAGCAGACAAGAGGAAGCAGCTCCCTCCGGCAGCGTCGCAGCTCCTCGAGCCCAGCCAGCCGCCGCCACCACAAGACGCACCACAGCAGACCACTACCGCGACGACGCAGCCTCCTTTCTCGCCTCGACCACTGGTCAAGACCGCCGCCTCTTCGGCGAGGGACTACGCCGCCACCGTCGTCGCCTGGCTCGATACCATGTTGATTCGGGAGATGGGTACCTTCAGACAGCAGCCTCGCTTCCTGTCTTGTTGCCTGCGTGAGTGTTCGTCTCAGATGTGGCAGCTCACACGGGACAAGAGAAGAGGGGCTCCTCTTCTAGGTCAGCACCTCTCATGGGCTTGGGCCCAAGAAACAGATCTTGACGGCCTAGGGCCCATGTCGGTTCAACAAAAGGTCATTGTAGGATCGTTGAAGGTAAGAGTGTCTAGAGGGGGGGGATTAGACTACTCGACAATTTAAAAGTTTAGCCTTTTGATTAGGACAAGTTTTTGGCAAGTTCACAATGATGATCAAGTCAAGTATCACCCTACACATGCAATTCTAGAGTAATGGCAGCGGAAAGTAAATTGCACATGTAGTAAAGGAGAGGTGGAGAAGAGCAAACGCAATTTGGAGACACGGAGATTTTTCTTGTGGTTCCGATAGGTGGTGCTATCGTCAATCCACGTTGATGGAGACTTCAACCCACGGAGGGTAACGGCTGCGAGAGTCCACGGAGGGCTCCACCCACGAAGGGTCCACAAAGAAGCAACCTTGTCTATGCCATCATGGCTTACGCCCACGGAGGACTAGCCTTACTCGGGGTAGATCTTCACGAAGTAGGCGATCTCCTTGCCCTTACAAACTTCTTGGTTCAACTCCACATCTTGACGGAGGCTCCCAAGCGACACCTAACCAATCTAGGAGGCACCACCTCCAAAAGGTAATAGATGGTGTTGGTGATGATGAACTCCTTGCTCTTGTGCTTCAAATGATAATCTCCCCAACACTCAACTCTCCTCACTGATTTGGCTGTGGTGGAAGAAAGGATTGAGTGGAAAGCAACTTGGGAAGGCTAGAAATCAAGTTTCATATGGTGGGAGTGGAGCAACTTGATCTCAACACAAGGGTAGGTAGTTTTCTTCTCGTAAATGTAAGGTAGGAGTGGTAGTTCTTTCGATGGCTCTCTCCACGAATGAAGAGGAGGTGGAGGGTATTTATAGCCTCCACACAAAATCCAACCGTTACACACATTTGACCAATCTCGGTCAGACCAAAGTTGACAACTCGGTGAGACCGAAAGTTCAAATCTTGTGAACGTTGGGATTTTCGGTGGGACCGAAAATACAATCTCGGTGAGTCCGATTCTTCCAAAGACTAGGGTTTGCCAATCTCGGTGGGACCGACTTTATCATCTCGGTGACACCGATTTGATTACAGAAGGTTACAGAAGGTTGGCAACACTAGTTTCGGTGAGACCGAGTTTGGAATCGGAAAATCTGAAATTACTAGGGTTTGGCTATATGGCTGAGGTGGTTCATCTCGGTGTGGTGAGTTTATGGAATCGGTGGGACCGAGATTACTTATGAGTGTGTATGGGAAGTGAGAGGTGCTGATAGTCTAGGAGATGTATCACTAAGCACTTTGAGCAACCAGATCATTATCATAACCTCATCCCTTTTAATAGTATTGGCTTTCCTATAGACTCAATGTGATCTTGGATCACTAAACCAAAATGGAGTCTTGAGCTTTTGCCAATGTTTGCCTTAGCATCTTAGGGGTCCACCTCTTCAGTCCTTTTGCCATGCCAAAGTGATTGACCTTCCTGAAACATACTTGATAAAAGCATTAGTCCAACCACAAAGCATGTTGTCATTAATTACCAAAACCACCAGGAGCAAATGTGCTTTCAATCTCCCCTTTTGGTAATTGATGGCAACACACAAAACAAGACATCAAAGCTATCAAATAAAGACAGAATTATCACTAACGCTTTGACAAACATGTAGTACACAGGCTCCCCCTACAAGTGTGCAAGATTTTCATAGATTATGGTTTTGGACTACCACAAGCACACAAGAGAGAAAAGCAAGATGTGCTACATGCAGCTTGGCTATATGCATCGAGAGCAGATGGGGATAAGTGAGTGATGATGCATATGTGCATGGTGATTTCTTGCAAACAAGTATTCACAAGCAAGTCACCATCATGCACATTCTGCAAGATGCATATACTTACCTTGAAGTTCCTTGGCATTGTACCAAGAAATAAGCTTGGGAAAACAGGTTAGATAACACAAGAGTATTTCTTCACCCAACAAAGAAGAACATCAAGAGCACCAAGCCAGGATGACATGTAATGAGTGTCTCATATGAGCACACGCTTGAATCAGCAGACATGTCTCCCAAGACTAAAAGATTTTCAATGAGCTCGAGAGATTTTGCTTTCCATAAGATACCAATTGTGCTTTTCATAAAATACCAATTGTGAGAGCGAGGGAAGCAAAAACAAAGGAATGATGCCAAATGTAATGTCCAAAGTGGAACACGGCAAAGCTTTGATGTGATCCTCTCCCCCTTAAGATAAGATTGTTCTTCTTCTCCCTTTAAATCTTCTCTTCTCCCCTTATCTTCCAATCTCCCCCTAGGCTCCCCCTAAATCTTCTCCCCCTTTGACATCAAGTGCCGAAAAGGACAGTAAACTAGGAAGGTCAGGAAAGATGGAAGGAAAGAAGTGGGATCCTTAAGAATCACAACTGAGCAAACTAAGTATGCAGAATAAATCATTTAGTTGAGCTGCAGAAGATGATATCCTGGTGAATATAAATCGGTGACACCGAATTGATATGGATCGGTGAGTCCGAAAGTCAGAGACTTAGGACAGATCCTTTTCGGTCAGACCGAAGTGTTCAAATCGGTGACGCCGAGTTTAATTCCAAGGAAATATAGAAATAATTCAGCTCACTTTGCAAGGACTGTTTCAAAAGATTTGCAATGAATTTGTAAATGATTTTCAGGGAATTGATCAGAGCCAAAAGGATATTCACAAAAACAAAAGAGTAGAAATAAAAGTTTTTTTTTAATAAGCAAGAGAACTCAATGAGAGAGCATAACAAAAAAACTCCAAAACATATGTACTTCATCTAGACAGGGGTCGGCGACAAAGTCACCTATGTTTGAGTATATTGACTTAGGAGTCAAATGAGAACATTTGATCATAGGTCATACTCATCGTTTAAGCTCAAAATGGGGTTGCCATTTTTCGATTAAGCATTTGATGTGATCACATCTTATGAAGCTGCTTGTACTCATGTCTTTGAGCAAAGCTCCTTCAAGATGTGAAGAACATACCTTGGGCTTGTTGTTGCTTGTACTCATGTAGGTGAACTTGATGTAGATGTTCATAGAATGTGAAGTTGGAACACCTTTTCCAATTGTATAGTTCATCTTCCTACATGAGTTAGGCAAGCAAGGAAATACTCAAGAATATCCAAGATGACAAGAGTGAAATACTAGATGTATAAGGTGTCAAAAAGGATATGTGGAATTTTGTTCCTTGAACTCAACATCCCACAGAGCTAGATACTTGGTCAATGACAAGATTACTCATGATTTGAGTGTGTGGTAATCTTGTGGAATGTAGACCATCCAAGTACCTGCAAGGAGTTAGATGCAATACAAGGGGGCAAATGTGTCCAAGACATATGATCATCATCATAAGAGAAGTATCAAGGATTAGTCAAGTAGGCTCATGCCTTGCATGCATCAATGGAGTTTTCACTCCAAGTTTGAAGCATCAATGATGTTCAACTCACTCCTTAGCGACAAAACACTTTCTCATCAAGTGGTTTTGTAAAGATATCGACAAGCTGTTTGTCAATCGAACATGCTTAAGATCGATGTCACCCTTAGCAATGTGATCACGAATAAAATGGTGCGAACTTCAATGTGTTTCGTATGCGAGAGTGTTGCACGGATTGTGTCCAATCTTAATCGCACTCTCATTGTCACACAGCAAGGAACATGTCTCGCATGTATCCCATAATCCTTAAGCGCTTGTGTCATCCATAGCAACCGAGCACAACATGAACCAGCAGCAATATATTCTCGCTTGGCAAGAGATAATGATATCGAATTTTGTTTCTTGGATGACCAAGATACAAGGGATCGACCAAGGAATTGACACGCACGAAGTTGACTTTCTATCAATCTGTCTCCGCATAGTCCGAGTCGGAATAGCCAACAAGATCGAAAGAGGCCCTCTTAGGATACCAAATGCCAAAGTTAGGTGTGTGTATCAAATATCTCACAATTCTTTTAACAGCTTTAAGATGACATTCTTTAGGGGCTGCTTGATATCGAGCACACATGCATACACTCAACATTATGTCAGGACGAGAAGCACAGAGATATAGTAGAGAACCAATCATGGATCGGTAAACCTTTTGATCAACAGTGTTCTCCATCTTTTGTCAAGTCATTATGTCCACTAGTAGGCATGGGGGTTTTCATACCTTTGCTTTCTTGCATGTTGAACTTCTTGAAGAGATCCTTGGTGTACTTTGTTTGTGAGACAAAGGTACCCTCCTTAGATTGCTTGATTTGCAACCCAAGGAAAAATTTGAGTTCACTCATCATGGACATCTCATACTTCTCCGACATAAGCTTTCCAAACTTCTCACTAAAATGAGGGTTAGTTGAACCAAAGATAATATCATCAACATATATTTGGCACACAAATAGTTCACCATCAACCCTTTTCGTGAATAGCGTTGAGTCTATTTTGCCAATCTCAAATCCTTTTTCAAGAAGAAAGCTAGTCAAGCATTTGTACCAAGCTCTAGGAGCTTGTTTAAGACCATAAAGAGCTTTGTGCAACTTGTAAACATGATTAGGCTTTTAGGATTCACAAACCGGAGGTTGTTTCACAAATACTTCCTCCTCAATTTCACCATTTAGGAAAGCACTTTTAATGTCCATTTGATAGAGAGTAATATCATGGTGGTTGGCATAAGCAAGAAGAATGCGAATGGACTCAAGTCTAGCAACGGGGGCATAGGTCTCACCATAGTCCATACCTTCGACTTGTGTGTAACCTTGAGCTACGAGACGAGCCTTGTTGCGGATGACTTGTCCATCCTCATCTTGCTTGTTCCGAAACACCCATTTGGTTCCAATGATGTTTTGGTCATCATTGGGCTTCTCTACCAAAGTCCAAACGTTGTTCCTCTCGAAGTTGTGTAGCTCTTCATGCATAGCGTTCACCCAATCCGGGTCTTCAAGCGCTTCTTCTACCTTCATAGGTTCAAGACTAGAAATAAATGAGTAACGCTCACAAAATTTAGCTAAACGAGTTTTAGAGCGAGTAATTCTCCCGGAGTCGATGTCATTCATCATTTGTTCCACGGGATGTTTCTTCTTGACTCTTGCTCGAACTCGAGATAGCTTTTGTTGTGGTTGCGGCTGAGCTTCCTCATCGTCCTCATCTTCCTCTTCTTCTTCATTGTTGTTGGTGTTGTCTTGAGGCGGTGGAGAAGGAGGTTGTGGTGGATCTTCTTGTCGCACTTCCTCATCTTGGTGAGTTCCACTTGTGGAGGCCTCCATGTTACCTTGAGGTTCATCTCTCCGTGAGGTAGGGGGCTCCACATATGTAGATGAGGTACTCTCCTTCACTTCCATGGGACGGATCTTTCCAATGGATAAATCTTGAATGGCTTCCGATGGGTCCTTGTCTCCTACATCAATAGGCATTTGCTCCACTTGCGAGCCATTAGATTCATCAAACTTCACGTCTACCGTCTCTTCAACCTTTCGGGTGAAATTATTGTAGACACGGTAGGTGTGAGAGTTTGATCCATAACCGAGGAAAAAGCCTTCATGAGTTTTAGGAGCAAACTTAGACCGACGATGCTTATCAAGGATATAGCATTTTGAACCAAAGACACGAAAGTATCCCACTTGGGGTTTGTTACCGGTGAGGAGCTCGTATGAAGTCTTGCCGAGGAGCTTATGAAGATAAAGCATGTTGATAGCATGATAAGTTGTCTCGACGGCTTCTCCCCAAAAGTGTTTCGGTGTCTTGTATTCGTCAAGCATCGTTCTCGCCATCTCAATGAGCGTTCGGTTCTTCCTCTCAACAACTCCATTTTGTTGAGGTGTGTACGTAGCCGAGAACTCATGTAGAATCCCTTCCTCATCGAGAAAAGAGTCCACATGGGCGTTCTTGAACTCCGCTCCATTGTCCTCCGAACTTTCTTGATCTTCACCTCAAATTGATTTTGGGCCTTTCGCAAAGGTTTTGAAGATTCTCTCAACTGTGATTTGTCATCAAGGAAAAATACCCATGTAAATCTGGAATAATCATCAACAATAACTAGACCAAAGGAGTTACCACCAAGGCTTTTGTAAGCATTGGGACCAAGAGATCCATATGAAGAAGCTCAAGCGGTCTCCTTGTGGTCATGATGTTCTTCACGGGATGACTTCCACCTACTTGTTTTCCTGCTTGACAAGCACTACAGAGTCTATCTTTGTCAAAGAAAACATCTTTGACACCAAGAATATGATCACCTTTGATTAGCTTATCTAGATTACGCATACCAACATGTCCAAGCCTTCTATGCCAAAGCCAACCTTTAGCGGATTTAGCAATGAAGCAAGTTCTAGGTTGAGCTTTCTTAGTGAAATCAACGATATATAGGTCACCTCTACGGATACCGGTAAATACCATGTTATGATTGTCACGACGAAAAACTTGGCAATCTACTTCGGTGAATAGCACATTGAATCCAAAGTCAGCTAATCTAGACACGGAAAGTAAATTGTATCCAAGAGATTCAACAAGCATGACATTTTGAATAGAGCTATCATGAGATATGGCCACCTTACCAAGGCCAAGTACCTTACCCTTGGAGTTGTCTCCAAAAGTCACATACTTGCGTGGACCATCGTTCTTTGCAAGCTCTCGAAACATGTCTTCATCTCCGGTCATGTGATCGGTGCATCCACTATCAAGAATCCACTCTTTTCCACCGGATATGCAGTCTCTCAGATTTGCCATAAGATTGAGACTCTTCATGATCTTGTCTAGCTCGGTGTCCGAATCAGAGTAATCGTCATCATGCTCATGCTCATCATCATACTGACCCATAGATAGTTCATCATCAACACCTAGGTCAATTTGACAACTACTTGCATTAGTTTTGTCAGAGTGACAATAATCATCGAAATGCAATACAAGAGCATTTCTAATTAGAACATTGATAAGTCCGGGATCACCTTCTTTTTCATAAGATCACGAAGCTCAAAGAAGCATTTATCAAAGTTGGGATCATTGGGGCGCATCATATCAAATTCAATAGTCTTGTATAGAATTTCATCAAGACCTCTCAAAGAGTAGTCCGGATAAAGTTCTTCCAAGAACTTCCATATGGCATAGGCGCACTCAAAGTTTGTGACAAGCTCAAGTAAGTTATCGGGCAAACCTCTAATGATAAGATTCTGAGTTCTAAGGTTCTGAAGCAAATCAAGCTCTTCATCCATAGTAGGGTGCAAGGGGTCAAATGGAGGTACATATGGGGTTTCAACATATTTGCGCAAGTTGTACATCTTAAAGATAGCAAGCATTTCAATCCTCCACGAGTTATAGGACACTCCATCAAGAATAGGCACTCTATGACTAACACTCCCAAACGTAGACACGTCCATCTTCCTCCAATGGTGTGCAAACCAAAGCAATGGAGACCAATGCTCTGATACCAATTGTAGGATCGTTGAAGGTAAGAGTGTCTAGAGGGGGGGATTAGACTACTCGACAATTTAAAAGTTTAGCCTTTTGATTAGGACAAGTTTTTGGCAAGTTCACAATGATGATCAAGTCAAGTATCACCCTACACATGCAATTCTAGAGTAATGGCAGCGGAAAGTAAATTGCACATGTAGTAAAGGAGAGGTGGAGAAGAGCAAACGCAATTTGGAGACACGGAGATTTTTCTCGTGGTTCCGATAGGTGGTGCTATCGTCAATCCACGTTGATGGAGACTTCAACCCACGGAGGGTAACGGCTGCGAGGGTCCACGGAGGGCTCCACCCACAAAGGGTCCACAAAGAAGCAACCTTGTCTATGCCATCATGGCTTACGCCCACGGAGGACTAGCCTTACTCGGGGTAGATCTTCACGAAGTAGGCGATCTCCTTGCCCTTACAAACTTCTTGGTTCAACTCCACATCTTGACGGAGGCTCCCAAGCGACACCTAACCAATCTAGGAGGCACCACCCTCCAAAAGGTAATAGATGGTGTTGGTGATGATGAACTCCTTGCTCTTGTGCTTCAAATGATAATCTCCCCAACACTCAACTCTCCTCACTGATTTGGCTGTGGTGGAAGAAAGGATTGAGTGGAAAGCAACTTGGGAAGGCTAGAAATCAAGTTTCATATGGTGGGAGTGGAGCAACTTGATCTCAACACAAGGGTAGGTAGTTTTCTTCTCGAAATGTAAGGTAGGAGTGGTAGTTCTTTCGATGGCTCTCTCCACGAATGAAGAGGAGGTGGAGGGTATTTATAGCCTCCACACAAAATCCAACTGTTACACACATTTGACCAATCTCGGTCGCACTAAAGTTGACAACTCGGTGAGACCGAAAGTTCAAATCTTGTGAACGTTGGGATTTTCGTGGGACCGAAAATACAATCTCGGTGAGTCCGATTCTTCCAAAGACTAGGGTTTGCCAATCTCGGTGGGACCGACTTTATCATCTCGGTGACACCGATTTGATTCTGAATGTATTCTGAAGGTTGGCAACACTAGTTTCGTGAGACCGAGTTTGGAATCGGAAAATCTGAAATTACTAGGGTTTGGCTATATGGTGAGGTGGTTCATCTCGGTGTGGACTGAGTTTATGGAATCGGTGGGACCGAGATTACTTATGAGTGTGTATGGGAAGTGAGAGGTCTTGATAGTCTAGGAGATGTATCACTAAGCACTTTGAGCAACCAGATCATTATCATAACCTCATCCCCTTTAATAGTATTGGCTTTCCTATAGACTCAATGTGATCTTGGATCACTAAACCAAAAATGGAGTCTTGAGCTTTTGCCAATGTTTGCCTTAGCATCTTAGGGGTCCACCTCTTCATCCTTTTGCCATGCCAAAGTGATTGACCTTCTGAAACATACTTGATAAAAGCATTAGTCCAACCACAAAGCATGTTGTCATTAATTACCAAAACCACCCAGGGAGCAAATGTGCTTTCAATCTCCCCCTTTTTGGTAATTGATGGCAACACACAAAACAAGACATCAAAGCTTACTGAAATAAAGACAGAATTATCACTAACGCTTTGACAAACATGTAGTACACAGGCTCCCCCTACAAGTGTGCAAGATTTTCATAGATTATGGTTTTGGACTACCACAAGCACACAAGAGAGAAAAGCAAGATGTGCTACATGCAGCTTGGCTATATGCATCAGAGCAGATGGGGATAAGTGAGTGATGATGCATATGTGCATGGTGATTTCTTGCAAACAAGTATTCACAAGCAAGTCACCATCATGCACATTCTGCAAGATGCATATACTTACCTTGAAGTTCCTTGGCATTGTACCTGAAGAAATAAGCTTGGGAAAACAGGGTTAGATAACACAAGAGTATTTCTTCACCCAACAGCAAGAACATCAAGAGCACCAAGCCAGGGATGACATGTAATGAGTGTCTCATATGAGCACACGCTTGAATCAGCAGACATGTCTCCCAAGACTAAAAGATTTTCAATGAGCTCTGAGAGATTTTGCTTTCCATAAGATACCAATTGTGCTTTTCATAAAATACCAATTGTGAGAGCGAGGGAAGCAAAAACAAAGGAATGATGCCAAATGTAATGTCCAAAGTGGAACACGGCAAAGCTTTGATGTGATCCTCTCCCCCTTAAGATAAGATTGTTCTTCTTCTCCCTTTAAATCTTCTCTTCTCCCCTTATCTTCCAATCTCCCCCTAGGCTCCCCCTAAATCTTCTCCCCCTTTGACATCAAGTGCCGAAAAGGACAGTAAACTAGGAAGGTCAGGAAAGATGGAAGGAAAGAAGTGGGATCCTTAAGAATCACAACTGAGCAAACTAAGTATGCAGAATAAATCATTTAGTTGAGCTGCAGAAGATGATATCTGGTGAATATAAATCGGTGACACGAATTGATATGGATCGGTGAGTCCGAAAGTCGAGACTTAGGGATGATCCTTTCGGTCGAATCAAGTGTTCAAATCGGTGACGCCGAGTTTAATTCCAAGGAAATATAGAAATAATTCAGCTCACTTTGCAAGGACTGTTTCAAAAGATTTGCAATGAATTTGTAAATGATTTTCAGGGAATTGATCAGAGCCAAAAGGATATTCACAAAAACAAAAGAGTAGAAATAAAAGTTTTTTTTTAATAAGCAAGAGAACTCAATGAGAGAGCATAACAAAAAAACTCCAAAACATATGTACTTCATCTAGACAGGGGTCGGCGACAAAGTCACCTATGTTTGAGTATATTGACTTAGGAGTCAAATGAGAACATTTGATCATAGGTCATACTCATCGCTTAAGCTCAAAATGGGGTTGCCATTTTTCGATTAAGCATTTGATGTGATCACATCTTATGAAGCTGCTTGTACTCATGTCTTTGAGCAAAGCTCCTTCAAGATGTGAAGAACATACCTTGGGCTTGTTGTTGCTTGTACTCATGTAGGTGAACTTGATGTAGATGTTCATAGAATGTGAAGTTGGAACACCTTTTCCAATTGTATAGTTCATCTTCCTACATGAGTTAGGCAAGCAAGGAAATACTCAAGAATATCCAAGATGACAAGAGTGAAATACTAGATGTATAAGGTGTCAAAAAGGATATGTGGAATTTTGTTCCTTGAACTCAACATCCCACAGAGCTAGATACTTGGTCAATGACAAGATTACTCATGATTTGAGTGTGTGGTAATCTTGTGGAATGTAGACCATCCAAGTACCTGCAAGGAGTTAGATGCAATACAAGGGGGCAAATGTGTCCAAGACATATGATCATCATCATAAGAGAAGTATCAAGGATTAGTCAAGTAGGCTCATGCCTTGCATGCATCAATGGAGTTTTCACTCCAAGTTTGAAGCATCAATGATGTTCAACTCACTCCTTAGCGACAAAACACTTTCTCATCAAGTGGTTTTGTAAAGATATCGACAAGCTGTTTGTCAAGATCGAACATGCTTAAGATCGATGTCACCCTTAGCAATGTGATCACGAATAAAATGGTGACGAACTTCAATGTGTTTCGATGCGAGTGTTGCACGGATTGTGTCCAATCTTAATCGCACTCTCATTGTCACACAGCAAGGGAACATGTCTCGCATGTATCCCATAATCCTTAAGCGTTTGTGTCATCCATAGCAACCGAGCACAACATGAACCAGCAGCAATATATTACGCTCGGCGAAGAGATAATGATATCGAATTTTGTTTCTTGGATGACCAAGATACAAGGGATCGACCAAGGAATTGACACGCACGAAGTTGACTTTCTATCAATCCTGTCTCCGGCATAGTCCGAGTCGGAATAGCCAACAAGATCGAAAGAGGCCCTCTTAGGATACCAAATGCCAAAGTTAGGTGTGTGTATCAAATATCTCACAATTCTTTTAACAGCTTTAAGATGACATTCTTTAGGGCTGCTTGATATCGAGCACACATGCATACACTCAACATTATGTCGACGAGAAGCACAGAGATATAGTAGAGAACCAATCATGGATCGGTAAACCTTTTGATCAACAGGTTCTCCATCTTTTGTCAAGTCATTATGTCCACTAGTAGGCATGGGGGTTTTCATACCTTTGCTTTCTTGCATGTTGAACTTCTTGAAGAGATCCTTGGTGTACTTTGTTTGTGAGACAAAGGTACCCTCCTTAGATTGCTTGATTTGCAACCCAAGGAAAAATTTGAGTTCACTCATCATGGACATCTCATACTTCTCCGACATAAGCTTTCCAAACTTCTCACTAAAATGAGGGTTAGTTGAACCAAAGATAATATCATCAACATATATTTGGCACACAAATAGTTCACCATCAACCCTTTTCGTGAATAGCGTTGAGTCTATTTTGCCAATCTCAAATCCTTTTTCAAGAAGAAAGCTAGTCAAGCATTTGTACCAAGCTCTAGGAGCTTGTTTAAGGCCATAAAGAGCTTTGTGCAACTTGTAAACATGATTTGGCTTTTTAGGATTCACAAACCCGGGAGGTTGTTTCACAAATACTTCCTCCTCAATTTCACCGTTTAGGAAAGCACTTTTAATGTCCATTTGATAGAGAGTAATATCATGGTGGTTGGCATAAGCAAGAAGAATGCGAATGGACTCAAGTCTAGCAACGGGGGCATAGGTCTCACCATAGTCCATACCTTCGACTTGTGTGTAACCTTGAGCTACGAGACGAGCCTTGTTGCGGATGACTTGTCCATCTTCATCTTGCTTGTTCCGAAACACCCATTTGGTTCCAATGATGTTTTGGTCATCATTGGGCTTTCTACCAAAGTCCAAACGTTGTTCCTCTCGGTTGTGTAGCTCTTCATGCATAGCGCTCACCCAATCCGGTCTTCAAGCGCTTCTTCTACCTTCATAGGTTCAAGACTAGAAATAAATGAGTAACGCTCACAAAATTTAGCTAAACGAGTTTTAGAGCGAGTAATTCTCCGAGTCGATGTCATTCATCATTTGTTCCACGGATGTTTCTTCTTGACTCTTGCTCGAACTCGAGATAGCTTTTGTTGTGGTTGCGGCTGAGCTTCCTCATCGTCCTCATCTTCCTCTTCTTCTTCATTGTTGTTGGTGTTGTCTTGAGGCGGTGGAGAAGGAGGTTGTGGTGGATCTTCTTGTCGCACTTCCTCATCTTGGTGAGTTCCACTTGTGGAGGCCTCCATGTTACCTTGAGGTTCATCTCTCCGTGAGGTAGGGGGCTCCACATATGTAGATGAGGTACTCTCCTTCACTTCCATGGGACGGATCTTTCCAATGGATAAATCTTGAATGGCTTCCGATGGGTCCTTGTCTCCTACATCAATAGGCATTTGCTCCACTTGCGAGCCATTAGATTCATCAAACTTCACGTCTACCGTCTCTTCAACCTTTCGGGTGAAATTATTGTAGACACGGTAGGTGTGAGAGTTTGATCCATAACCGAGGAAAAGCCTTCATGAGTTTTAGGAGCAAACTTAGACCGACGATGCTTATCAAGGATATAGCATTTTGAACCAAAGACACGAAAGTATCCCACTTGGGGTTTGTTACCGGTGAGGAGCTCGTATGAAGTCTTGCCGAGGAGCTTATGAAGATAAAGCATGTTGATAGCATGATAAGTTGTCTCGACGGCTTCTCCCCAAAAGTGTTTCGGTGTCTTGTATTCGTCAAGCATCGTTCTCGCCATCTCAATGAGCGTTCGGTTCTTCCTCTCAACAACTCCATTTTGTTGAGGTGTGTACGTAGCCGAGAACTCATGTAGAATCCCTTCCTCATCGAGAAAAGAGTCCACATGGGCGTTCTTGAACTCCGTTCCATTGTCACTCCGAACTTTCTTGATCTTCACCTCAAATTGATTTTGGGCCTTTCTGGCAAAGGTTTTGAAGATTCTCTGAACCTGTGATTTGTCATCAAGGAAAAATACCCATGTAAATCTGGAATAATCGTCAACAATAACTAGACCAAAGGAGTTACCACCAAGGCTTTTGTAAGCATTGGGACCGAAGAGATCCATATGAAGAAGCTCAAGCGGTCTCCTTGTGGTCATGATGTTCTTCACGGGATGACTTCCACCTACTTGTTTTCCTGCTTGACAAGCACTACAGAGTCTATCTTTGTCAAAGAAAACATCTTTGACACCAAGAATATGATCACCTTTGATTAGCTTATCTAGATTACGCATACCAACATGTCCAAGCCTTCTATGCCAAAGCCAACCTTTAGCGGATTTAGCAATGAAGCAAGTTCTAGGTTGAGCTTTCTTAGTGAAATCAACGATATATAGGTCACCTCTACGGATACGGTAAATACCATGTTATGATTGTCACGACGAAAAACTTGGCAATCTACTTCGTGAATAGCACATTGAATCCAAAGTCAGCTAATCTAGACACGGAAAGTAAATTGTATCCAAGAGATTCAACAAGCATGACATTTTGAATAGAGCTATCATGAGATATGGCCACCTTACCAAGGCCAAGTACCTTACCCTTGGAGTTGTCTCCAAAAGTCACATACTTGCGTGGACCATCGTTCTTTGCAAGCTCTCAAACATGTCTTCATCTCCGGTCATGTGATCGGTGCATCCACTATCAAGAATCCACTCTTTTCCACCGGATATGCAGTCTCTCAGATTTGCCATAAGATTGAGACTCTTCATGATCTTGTCTAGCTCGGTGTCCGAATCAGAGTAATCGTCATCATGCTCATGCTCATCATCATACTGACCCATAGATAGTTCATCATCAACACCTAGGTCAATTTGACAACTACTTGCATTAGTTTTGTCAGAGTGACAATAATCATCGAAATGCAATACAAGAGCATTTCTAATTAGAACATTGATAAGTCCGGGATCACCTTCTTTTTCATAAGATCACGAAGCTCAAAGAAGCATTTATCAAAGTTGGGATCATTGGGGCGCATCATATCAAATTCAATAGTCTTGTATAGAATTTCATCAAGACCTCTCAAAGAGTAGTCCGGATAAAGTTCTTCCAAGAACTTCCATATGGCATAGGCGCACTCAAAGTTTGTGACAAGCTCAAGTAAGTTATCGGGCAAACCTCTAATGATAAGATTTACAGTTCTAAGGTTCTGAAGCAAATCAAGCTCTTCATCCATAGTAGGGTGCAAGGGGTCAAATGGAGGTACATATGGGGTTTCAACATATTTGCATAAGTTGTACATCTTAAAGATAGCAAGCATTTCAATCCTCCACGAGTTATAGGACACTCCATCAAGAATAGGCACTCTATGACTAACACTCCCAAACGTGAACACGTCCATCTTCCTCCAATGGTGTGCAAACCAAAGCAATGGAGACCAATGCTCGATACCAATTGTAGGATCGTTGAAGGTAAGAGTGTCTAGAGGGGGATTAGACTACTCGACAATTTAAAAGTTTAGCCTTTTGATTAGGACAAGTTTTGGCAAGTTCACAATGATGATCAAGTCAAGTATCACCCTACACATGCAATTCTAGAGTAATGGCAGCGGAAAGTAAATTGCACATGTAGTAAAGGAGAGGTGGAGAAGAGCAAACGCAATTTGGAGACACGGAGATTTTTCTCGTGGTTCCGATAGGTGGTGCTATCGTCAATCCACGTTGATGGAGACTTCAACCCACGGAGGGTAACTGCGAGGGTCCACGGAGGCTCCACCCACAAAGGGTCCACAAAGAAGCAACCTTGTCTATGCCATCATGGCTTACGCCCACGGAGGACTAGCCTTACTCGGGTAGATCTTCACAAGT
The DNA here is from genome assembly GCA_021437245.1 of Aegilops speltoides. NCBI lineage: Eukaryota > Viridiplantae > Streptophyta > Magnoliopsida > Poales > Poaceae > Aegilops > Aegilops speltoides. Next base: position 57,983 of record JAHHZJ010002156.1, read on the forward strand.
AGGCGATCTCCTTGCCCTTACAAACTTCTTGGTTCAACTCCACATCTTGACGGAGGCTCCCAAGCGACACCTAACCAATCTAGGAGGCACCACCCTCCAAAAGGTAATAGATGGTGTTGGTGATGATGAACTCCTTGCTCTTGTGCTTCAAATGATAATCTCCCAACACTCAACTCTCCTCACTGATTTGGCTGTGGTGGAAGAAAGGATTGAGTGGAAAGCAACTTGGGAAGGCTAGAAATCAAGTTTCATATGGTGGGAGTGGAGCAACTTGATCTCAACACAAGGGTAGGTAGTTTTCTTCTCGTAAATGTAAGGTAGGAGTGGTAGTTCTTTCGATGGCTCTCTCCACGAATGAAGAGGAGGTGGAGGGTATTTATAGCCTCCACACAAAATCCAACCGTTACACACATTTGACCAATCTCGGTCGGACCAAAGTTGACAACTCGGTGAGACCGAAAGTTCAAATCTTGTGAACGTTGGGATTTTCGTGGGACCGAAAATACAATCTCGGTGAGTCCGATTCTTCCAAAGACTAGGGTTTGCCAATCTCGGTGGGACCGACTTTATCATCTCGGTGACACCGATTTGATTCTGAAGGTTCTGATGAAGGTTGGCAACACTAGTTTGGTGAGACCGAGTTTGGAATCGGAAAATCTGAAATTACTAGGGTTTGGCTATATGGTGAGGTGGTTCATCTCGGTGTGGTGAGTTTATGGAATCGGTGGGACCGAGATTACTTATGAGTGTGTATGGGAAGTGAGAGGTGCTTGATAGTCTAGGAGATGTATCACTAAGCACTTTGAGCAACCAGATCATTATCATAACCTCATCCCCTTTAATAGTATTGGCTTTCCTATAGACTCAATGTGATCTTGGATCACTAAACCAAAAATGGAGTCTTGAGCTTTTGCCAATGTTTGCCTTAGCATCTTAGGGGTCCACCTCTTGATCCTTTTGCCATGCCAAAGTGATTGACCTTCTGAAACATACTTGATAAAAGCATTAGTCCAACCACAAAGCATGTTGTCATTAATTACCAAAACCACCCAGGAGCAAATGTGCTTTCAATCTCCCCTTTTGGTAATTGATGGCAACACCTAAAACAAGACATCAAAGCTTATCAAATAAAGACAGAATTATCACTAACGCTTTGACAAACATGTAGTACAGGCTCCCCTACAAGTGTGCAAGATTTTCATAGATTATGGTTTTGGACTACCACAAGCACACAAGAGAGAAAAGCAAGATGTGCTACATGCAGCTTGGCTATATGCATCGAGCAGATGGGGATAAGTGAGTGATGATGCATATGTGCATGGTGATTTCTTGCAAACAAGTATTCACAAGCAAGTCACCATCATGCACATTCTGCAAGATGCATATACTTACCTTGAAGTTCCTTGGCATTGTACTGAAGAAATAAGCTTGGGAAAACAGGGTTAGATAACACAAGAGTATTTCTTCACCCAACAAAGAAGAACATCAAGAGCACCAAGCCGGGGATGACATGTAATGAGTGTCTCATATGAGCACACGCTTGAATCAGCAGACATGTCTCCCAAGACTAAAAGATTTTCAATGAGCTCTGAGAGATTTTGCTTTCCATAAGATACCAATTGTGCTTTTCATAAAATACCAATTGTGAGAGCGAGGAAGCAAAACAAAGGAATGATGCCAAATGTAATGTCCAAAGTGGAACACGGCAAAGCTTTGATGTGATCCTCTCCCCTTAAGATAAGATTGTTCTTCTTCTCCTTTAAATCTTCTCTTCTCCCTTATCTTCCAATCTCCCCTAGGCTCCCCTAAATCTTCTCCCCTTTGACATCAAGTGCGAAAAGGACGATAAACTAGGAAGGTCGGGAAAGATGGAAGGAAAGAAGTGGGATCCTTAAGAATCACAACCGAGCAAACTAAGTATGCAGAATAAATCATTTAGTTGAGCTGCAGAAGATGATATCTGGTGAATATAAATCGGTGACACCGAATTGATATGGATCGGTGAGTCCGAAAGTCGAGACTTAGGACAGATCCTTTTCGGTCGATCAAGTGTTCAAATCGGTGGCCTTGAGTTTAATTCAAGGAAATATAGAAATAATTCAGCTCACTTTGCAAGGACTGTTTCAAAAGATTTGCAATGAATTTGTAAATGATTTTCAGGAATTGATCGAGCCAAAAGGATATTCACAAAACAAAAGAGTAGAAATAAAAGTTTTTTTAATAAGCAAGAGAACTCAATGAGAGAGCATAACAAAAAACTCCAAAACATATGTACTTCATCTAGACAGGGGTCGGCGACAAAGTCACCTATGTTTGAGTATATTGACTTAGGAGTCAAATGAGAACATTTGATCATAGGTCATACTCATCGTTTAAGCTCAAAATGGGGTTGCCATTTTTCGATTAAGCATTTGATGTGATCACATCTTATGAAGCTGCTTGTACTCATGTCTTTGAGCAAAGCTCCTTCAAGATGTGAAGAACATACCTTGGGCTTGTTGTTGCTTGTACTCATGTAGGTGAACTTGATGTAGATGTTCATAGAATGTGAAGTTGGAACACCTTTTCCAATTGTATAGTTCATCTTCCTACATGAGTTAGGCAAGCAAGGAAATACTCAAGAATATCCAAGATGACAAGAGTGAAATACTAGATGTATAAGGTGTCAAAAAGGATATGTGGAATTTTGTTCCTTGAACTCAACATCCCACAGAGCTAGATACTTGGTCAATGACAAGATTACTCATGATTTGAGTGTGTGGTAATCTTGTGGAATGTAGACCATCCAAGTACCTGCAAGGAGTTAGATGCAATACAAGGGGGCAAATTTGTCCAAGACATATGATCATCATCATAAGAGAAGTATCAAGGATTAGTCAAGTAGGCTCATGCCTTGCATGCATCAATGGAGTTTTCACTCCAAGTTTGAAGCATCAATGATGTTCAACTCACTCCTTAAGCGACAAAACACTTTCTCATCAAGTGGTTTTGTAAAGATATCGACAAGCTGTTTGTCGATCTGAACATGCTTAAGATCGATGTCACCCTTAGCAATGTGATCACGAATAAAATGGTGACGAACTTCAATGTGTTTCGTGCGAGAGTGTTGCACGGGATTGTGTCCAATCTTAATCGCACTCTCATTGTCACACAGCAAGGGAACATGTCTCGCATGTATCCCATAATCCTTAAGCGTTTGTGTCATCCATAGCAACTGAGCACAACATGAACCAGCAGCAATATATTCTCGCTTGGCGAAGAGATAATGATACCGAATTTTGTTTCTTGGATGACCAAGATACAAGGGATCGACCAAGGAATTGACACGTAGCCGAAGTTGACTTTCTATCAATCCTGTCTCCGGCATAGTCCGAGTCGGAATAGCCAACAAGATCGAAAGAGGCCCTCTTAGGATACCAAATGCCAAAGTTAGGTAAAAAAATTTCATTTTTCCAAATTTAATTTAAAAAAAATTTACGGGAGAAAAATTTGGGGAAATTTAACCCAAAAAAACAAGATTTTCATACTTTGAAAGTTTAAATAAATTTGGTTTTTAAAAAATTTCAAAAAAAAAAATTCCAAAAATTTTCAAAGGAAACCCTTTTTAATTCCCTTTTAAGAAAAATTCTTTTTCCCCTTTTTCTTTTTAAACCCAAAAACCCGGCCCAACCTTTTTGAAAATTTTAAAAAACGTTTAACAAAAATTTAAAAAAATTTTAAAAACCCAAAGTTTTGTAAATAAATAATTGGTTTCAAAAAAAAGGGAAACAAACAAGGGATGGTCCCAAAGTTTCCAAATGAAGACTTTGAGGACCTTTCCCGGGAAAGTTTTCCTTTTCTTTAAACCCCTTTTTTAATTATTTTGGCCCAATTTTCCCAAAATAAGGTTTTTTTTGGGTTTAAGGGAAAAAAAACCCCCTTTTTAAAATTTTTTAAAAAAATAAATAGAGGCAAAAAAACCCAAAAATTTTAAGGGTAACCCGAAGCTTTTAATTTAAAATGCTTTTTCCTTTCAATAATGTTTGGGTTTTTCCCCAAAATTATTTCCCCTTTGGGTTTGTTTAGTTTGAAAGAATTTTTTTTGGGTTTCCCTTTTTTACCAGGGGGTAGTTTTTTTAAAGGAAAAGGAAAACCCCAAAATTTAAAATTTCCTTCATTAGGGGGCCCAAAAGGAAACCAAGTTGGGTTTGTTTAAAAAATAAAATTTTAAAAGGATTTTGCTTAACTAAAAGGGTTAAATTTCAAAATTTCCATTTTGAGGTTGTATAAGGAAAATCCCGGGTTAGACAAACGGGCTGTGTCCAAGAAACTTAAAAAACAAAATTAATTGGTTTTCCTTGAGTCTTTTCCTCCAAGGGAAGAAAAATTTAATACGTAAAAAATTTTCTAAAATGTTTTGTTTAAAGAAGAATTTTTTAAATTTAAATCCCTTTTTTAAAAAAATTTTAGTTTAATGGTTTCTGGAATTTCCAAAAAAAATTTGCCCGGGCATGTTCCAAATTTTTTCCCTAAAATTTTGGTTTTCAAAGGGTAAAGCCCAAACTGGAGCAAAAATTTAAAATAATTTTAAAAATTTTTTAAACCAAAAATTTCCAAAGGTTTTGAAGATTGGGTTTTTCAATTTGGGTCGGTCCTTTTGGCAAAATAAAGGGTTTAATTTTTCCGAAAGTTGGGTTTTCCAAAAACTCTTTAAACAAGGGAAATTCTTTGTTCTTAACCCAAAGATCCAACAAATTAGCCAGCCAAAGAAATTAAAACCCCAATAAGAAAATTTTTTTGGGTTTTCGGGAAATCACAAAATTGGCCCTTTTTCAATCCCCCTTTGGGAAGGAAAACCCAAAATCGGGCCCTTTTGGAACCAAACCTTTAATGGAAAAAAAAAAATTTTTAAAAAGAATTTTAAAATTAAGCCACCTACCAAAAGGGAACCGATTTTGAGTCCGATTCTTCCAAAGACTAGGGTTTGCCAATCTCGGTGGGACCGATTTTATCATCTCGGTGACACCGATTTGATTACGTATGTCATGTAGGTTGGCAACACTAGTTTCGTGAGACCGAGTTTGAATCGGAAAATCCAAATTACTAGGGTTTGGCTATATGGTCGAGGTGGTTCATCTCGGTGTGACTGAGTTTATGGAATAGGTGGGACCGAGATTACTTATGAGTGTGTATGGGAAGTGAGAGGTGCTGATAGTCTAGGAGATGTATCACTAAGCACTTTGAGCAACCAGATCATTATCATAACCTCATCCCTTTTAATAGTATTGGCTTTCCTATAGACTCAATGTGATCTTGGATCACTAAACCAAAATGGAGTCTTGAGCTTTTGCCAATGTTTGTTTTAGCATCTTAGGGGTCCACCTCTTCACCCTTTTGCCATGCCAAAGTGATTGACCTTCCTGAAACATACTTGATAAAAGCATTAGTCCAACCACAAAGCATGTTGTCATTAATTACCAAAACCACCCAGGGAGCAAATGTGCTTTTAGTCATCATCTTGTAGATTAGAGATGGAGCTTTTCTATGCTAAGTACTTGCTGAAATGCATTTTACCTTTTTATTTAATTCATCTTATTCCAGAGTGAACACAGTAGAGTTTAGAGTTTTCCTTTGAATTTGAGGCATATGGAAGTAGGACTTGGACGTCATCGAGGAATCGTAAAGGCGATCAGCCAAATATGTTGTACTGATGACAAGGATGCTGGAGTGGCAGTAGAGCCACTCGCCGCGGGCTTCCAACATTGGCAGTCGCACCACCACGTCTCTCACGTCGCCTTCTTGCTGATCTTCAGCCCCATAGCAAATTTTTGATATTTTAAGGACCACGGGCATTTGGATCGCTAGCTATAACGAAAGTTTACGATCGATCGGGAGCGATCGATCCCGACCGCAAGCGGAGCGCCTGGCCCTATTCCCTTTCTAGCTCGCTTCTTATTTGGAAAATCCCACCCGCCGCTTATCTATCCCTTTTCCCTTTCGCCCGCCGATTCCCTAATTGGTCGGGCGTTCTCCTCAAGGGCAGCGATTTAACACGGCGAGACGCCGCGCCGCGCGCGATCGCGAGGTCAGCCGCGAATAGGGCGAGGCGCTGCTGCGCAAGCGCACGCGAGGTCGGGCGGTGATTAGGGCGAGGCGCCACGTCCGCGACGGGCGACAGCCGCCAATCCGACGAGGCGCAAAGGCCGACGGGCCCGACGAGGTCCAGGGAGGCTGCGCTAATTCGGGCGAGGCGGCGGCTGTCCGGTGGCCAGACGCCCTCCCCGCCTGGCTCGAACTCCCGCCAAGCGCCCCCACCAGATCACCAAGCTTCCCAGGCCGTCCGCCGCCTCCCGAGGATGTCCTGCACGCCTGGCCCCTCCCTCTTCCTTTTTCTCGACGAGTCCATAGTCGACGAAGGCCACTGCCTCCGAAGTTCATTTAACACCTAGATTTGACAGGAGCCGCACATTGATGTCAATTTTGGCAGCTCGCCTCATGAAGCTAGGATGGTTAGGTAGTTCCTCACACACACAGCTTGCTCTGCTTTTCAAGATGAGGAGGAAGAAGATGATTTAATTTTCTTGGGAAGACTAATCCAAAGGGGAATGCCGACAAGAAAATAGGAGGAATATGGATCTCAAATCAAGAAAAGTGCCACCTTAGTGGATCTGTTTAGAAAAGAAGATTGTTTACTATTTTCGTAAAAATAGGATTTTTGATAGCTACTCATCCGCCCCAGCCTCGCCTTTCGCTGATAGCGGAGCACCAAGTAGCAGAGTTTGGGAGCGATCTCTCAAAAATCCATACAAGTATCGGAACCGCTGTGGAGATGGGAAAAGGGGAATCCTTATATGCATCTCTCAAACAATGACATTTTTTCACCAAGGAACTAAGACTAGCAGCTCATTTTTATTCTGTAGTAGAATCTTTTTGGATGAAATTTCAACACTATTCAAAGAAATCAGCTGCTACCATTTGTTGAAGAATGTATCTTCCCAGAAGAAATATAAAGCGCCTAGATCACTAAAGTAGTGATCTAAACTCTTATATTTCTTCTACGAGAGAGTACTAATTCTGTGAACATTTTTTGTTTTTCTCAGAGCAAGTTATTCTATGAACACTATGCAAGGAAATCAGTTGCCATTGTTCGTAGAATGAGCTAATTCTCCAAAATCGCTTTGTTTCGTAGCAAATTATTGTATGAATTCTGAACATTTGTTCAAAGAAATTGAGCTCAATATTGTTCAAGTAATGTAGATAGAGCACAATCAGATATACATTGAGCATGAAGCTAGAGAGTTCTTAGATAATCCTTGATGAGACATTGGTGTGTCAATGATCTCTCGCTTCACCATAATTTTTTTTAATATGAAATATGCATGCTTGTATGTGTTGTCTCATTTTAGTACTCATGTATCTTCAATTTTTGCCATAAATTATGATTTTGTTTTAGTTATAAATTGTAGGTTTCTAACTGTGCCTGCTACATTCTTTCCATTTTGCAGTGTCGAGTTGAAATGCATCAACAAGATGTAAATCAGCTCGATAGGTCTTCGAGCTGAGTTATTTTACGCCGCTTACCCCTTTAGCTGCCACCATTATTTTTTTTCCTCGCACCTTTTTAAACATTGTTCAAAGAAATCAGCAGCTGCCATTATTTTACATCGCTTACCCCTTTAGCAAAAAACAAACAACTCATTGTCTCGCTACTCCTAATCTTTTATTGTGCTTTTGTGTAGGAGGAGAAATTGATCCTTAGACTACAAAAACAACAGTAAAAAGCAGGATGATATTCAAGTTGATATATCCGAAAAGAGGTCAATTTTGTCAGGCTTTTTCATTCCTCTATTTTGTTTCCTTCAAGCTTCCTTTTACTCGTGATTTTCTACCTTTTCATTTTGTGGCAGCCCAAGAATACTACAAATGGGTTCGACATGGGTTGAATATAGGGTTCTTGGCCCGAGCATGCAAGTGTATGGTCGGGACAATCCTTACTTGATTACTATTTTGGGAAAATCAGAATGGTCGAGCAAACCGAAAGGGAGAGGCTGAATCTTCTCCCACAAAGTTATTGGTCGTGATACTATGTCGAATGCGTATATTGCTGTAAGTACAAACATAAATATGTGCAGAGAATACTCTTTTTTCCATCCAACGCCTCGTCATTTGTTTTTATGCGTGCCCCACCCTTCTCGTGGCTTTTTATGAATCTTTGATCGGTTCAATTTTTTTCAGACACTATTCCAAAAGGCATTTGAAACTCCAATGGCGTTGTATGTTCACCTGAGGGAGAGAATGATAGGTTCCAGCTTGACCGAATTGACATGGCACACAAGAATTAACGGTGGTGTTGGGTGGATGCTCTGTTTCAACTTTCAACTGTTCCTTGATACCTTGCCCCTCATTCTGATGCAGTGTAAGCACACCTTGGTCGCCCAGGAATTATCTACTCTAACTCTGAGTGGAGAGACATTATTATGTGTAATGGAATGGCCGGTCGAATTTTGCAGGTGCGAGTGATTGGAGAAGGGTTAGACGCTGTTGATCAGCTGAGGGCAACGAAAGGAACACGGAACTTACGGTTCCCGCCAATAACGGCACACACCTACTCAATGACTCCAGCAGTTGCAGTGCTTAAAACACTGCATAAGGCTCATTCAGGTAAATAGGCCCCGCTGAACTGCAGGAGCTAGCTACACTACTCCATGTTGTTTCAGAGTAGGCAGATAAACACATTGGTTTTTTTTTTCGACAAAGAGATAAACACATTGGTTAGGCTAGCAGAAGCGTAGCCTGCAGCAGCTTGAGGTGTATCTAAAGCACGTCGCTCACACCTAAATTACCGCGTACCACCAGAGGGAAGATACAGACTGGCAGGACTGAAATCGGTCATTCTTCCTTCAGTACAGTACAGAGTCATAATAATCGTGGGAGGGAGATTTGTAAGACCTTGTTGTTGGCTTCATTGGGTGATGGGAAGGCGTTGCTTGGCAAATGGTACTATTCTCATCTCCCCTGTGTCAGTAATAATACTTGCTTCCTTGGAGTATCATCTGCTGGAACTGGAAGGTTGTCTGTCATTGCAACTCTATGGGTTTCAACATCTGCCAAATTATGGTCGTGCGGTTTTCTTTCTTTGATTTCCCCGGCTGTTTTTTCTTTCCTTATTTTTGAACTGTTGTTCCGAGTGTTGTTGCTGCATCACAAAACACTTCTTAAATAAATTCGACGATGCAACAGCTGGCTGGAGATTTCATTCTTTCTTTCTTTGCAGCCAGAGAAATTTGTAGCTATGTGATCTTTTTTTGCGAGACCCCTCCCTTCTTGGTGCCATTGATGCATCTTTGATCCGGTCAATTTTTTCCAGAAATTATTCCAAAAGGCATTTGAAACTCCATTGGCGTTATCTGTTCACCTGAGGGAGACAATGATAGGATTCCATCTTGACCGAATTCACATGGTATTTTCGTAGTCCAAAGAAATGCCATATAATTTATAGTCTCCATGCAAGTCCCATGTCTTTTCTATTTTTCAAGAAAAGTCACCCATGCTTTTGTGCTAATTTTGTTTTGTTTTATTTTGGATCAATGTACGTGTTTTTACCTTTAAGCTCATACAGTTTTTGGTACACGGTTGTTGCTAACTTTAGGAAGAAATTGTTCAAGTCCTCCGCCCAAACAATGTAATCGATTTGATTGTCGAAGCTCAGCTTGTAATCAAGAATTTCAAAGCGGCTTTCAAGTCTGGCATACAAGAGATCACAACTAAATGTGACCGATATGGGTGTGTCTTTCCGAGTGTGTGCTCTTCAACTAAAGAGTAATGTATCCAACGATGAAAATACTCAAGCAATTTTATGCATGATCCTTTTCAAGATTTTTTTTTCATCTAACTTCAGTGATGTGAAAACATAATTATGAATTGCGGGCAGATAGTGGGATCTTCACAATGAAGTTGGTACAAGGACATGATGGAGACAACACTTTGTGTTTCAACCCGTAAGTCATAGCAACCACCCCTTCTCGCCTTTTTTGTATTTTTTTGTTCAACTGATAACACACACATCGATATCCATGTAATGTAGCTCAACTTTTTGCTGCTTAAAACCTCATCCTTTTTATGTTTTTGTCGCTCATTTTTTTAGTCTCTCACAGGTGTTTATCTTTTTATTCTTATATCCTGCCATGCTTTTTACACCAATATAACATGTTTTTTCCTTTTTACTTCAAGTTAACTGTTATTTTATGTAAACAAAAACAGGAGCATGCAAAGAGCCTCATGAGAGTCTAACTTACTACATGGTTGCTCACCCTTGCAATGAAAAACTGATGCCAGAAACCAAAGAAATCTTAAGAAAATATGTGAGTATTGACTTATCTCTTTAATAACCCCCCCCCACACACACACACACACACACACGCACACACACACCCCACCTCTTTTTTATTTAGCTGGTTTTTGCTACATCGTTTATTTTTTTGCTTTCTTTTAGTTATTCACAATGTTCTTAAACTTTCTTCTTTCATTGAAAAAATAACTTTCTTTTTTTCTATGCATTTTTCTTTCATGCAGGGTGTTCCATTTGACTACTCGGTACGTATGACTAAAAGAAATTTCCCTTCATTTTTATCTTCTTTTTTTTTGCAAACAGATTTTTTTCTCTTTTACAGTTTTTCCAAGTTTGCATGCATCTCCCCATGATTTCTAACCTTTTTCTTTCTTTCTCATGAACATAAATCTCACTGCACCTGTGGTATTCTCCATGGGGTCCTGCTATGTAACAATGTTAACTACATCCGCTGGAAAAGGTCGATTCTTAAGAATACTTCACAAAATCAGTACTCGAATCCTTGCCCTTTTGTCATTTTACATTTTTTAGGAAGCCACATGATCAAATACCAAATATATTATATATAGATCATTTTTTTTTCTGAATAGTTAAGCTGTTTTTTAATACAAATAGGTTAGAATTTATACCGGGAAGTTGAAACCATGCCCTGCCCCTCATTTTCCTTTTTCCATTCAAACTTTCTTCATCTTCTTTTTCCAATGGTCTACTAGAGATTTTTGTCACCACTAAAATACATTTTCTTTTGTATGCGATCATCCCAACAGACTAAATCATGACCCTAAGCTCCCTGAGGATCACCCAAGGATGGCAAATGCCGCATACATGAGAATGACTCATCGATAAGAGGATTATTTTGGCGAAATACTGTTTTTATTTTAAATAGTTCTTTTTTGCTTTTTAGTATAGAAAACACATACATTCTTATATATCCTTTTTTTTGGATAGTGATGACATTTTTGTCCAACGCAAGTTCTTGATCTTTTTGTTCAGATACAAATTAATTGGCAACACCGTCACCGCCGAAACAAGCACGTGACACCACTGCCACCCTGTCTTACCGTAACGCGAGTCGAGGCGGATGTCGTCGCGGTAGCGACGACGGACGCCGAGACGAGCACGTGACACCACTGCCACCCTGTCTTAGCGTAATAAGAGTCGAGGCGACGCCGCCGCGTAGCGACGACGACGCCGAGACGAGCACGTGACACCACCGCCACCCTGTCTTAGCGAACGCGAAGTCGAGGCGACGACGCCGCCGCGTAGCGACGACGGACGCCGAGACGAGCACGTGACACCACCGCCACCTCGCTTTAGCATAACGCGAAGTCGAGGCGGACGCCGCCGCGTAGCGACGACGGACGCCGAGACGCAGCACGTGACACCACTCCCACCCTCGTCTTAGCGTAACGCGAAGTCGAGGCGACGCCGCCGCTGTAGCGACGACGGACGCCGAGACGCAGCACGTGACACCACCGCCACCCTGCCTTAGCGTAACGCGAAGTCGAGGCGGACGCCGCCGCGTAGCGACGACGGACGCCGAGACGCAGCACGTGACACCACCGCCACCCCGCCTTAGAGTAACGCGAAGTCGAGGCGACGCCGCCGCGTAGCGACGACGGACGCCAGACGCAGCACGTGACACCACCGCCACCCTCGTTCTTAGCGTAACGCGAAGTCGAGGCGGACGCTGCCGCGTAGCGACGACGGACGCCGAGACGAGCACGTGACACCACCGCCACCCCTGCCTTAGAGTAACGCGAAGTCGAGGCGACGCCGCCGCGTAGCGACGACGACGCCGAGACGAGCACGTGACACCACCGCCACCTCGTTTTAGCGTATCGCGAAGTCGAGGCGACGCCGCCGCGTAGCGACGACGGACGCCGAGACGCAGCACGTGACACCACCGCCACCCTGCCTTAGCGTAACGCGAAGTCGGCGACGCTGCCGCGTAGCGACGACGGACGCCGAGACGCAGCACGTGACACCACCGCCACCTCGCCTTAGCGTAACGCGAAGTCGAGGCGACGCCGCCGCGTAGCGACGACGGACGCCGAGACGCAGCACGTGACACCACCGCCACCTCGCTTTAGCGTATCGCGAAGTCGAGGCGGACGCCGCCGCGTAGCGACGACGGACGCCGAGACGCAGCACGTGACACCACCGCCACCTCGTTTATCTTAGGGTCACGCGAAGTCGAGGCGACGCCGCCGCGTAGCGACGACGGACGCCGAGACGCAGCACGTGACACCACCGCCACCTCGTCTTAGCGTAACGCGAAGTCGAGGCGACGCCGCCGCGTAGCGACGACGGACGCCGAGACGCAGCACGTGACACCACCGCCACCTCGTTTTAGCGTAACGCGAAGTCGAGGCGGACGTTGTCGCGTAGCGACGACGACGCCGAGACGAGCACGTGACACCACCGCCACCTCGTCTTAGCGTAACGCGAAGTCGAGGCGACGCTGCCGCGTAGCGACGACGGACGCCGAGACGCAGCACGTGACACCACCGCCACCTCGTTTTAGCGTAACGCGAAGTCGAAGCGACGACGCCGCGTAGCGACGACGGACGCCGAGACGCAGCACGTGACACCACCGCCACCTCGTTCTTAGCGTAACGCGAAGTCGAGGCGACGCTGCCGCGTAGCGACGACGGACGCCGAGACGCAGCACGTGACACCACCGCCACCTCGTTTTAGCGTAACGCGAAGTCGAGGCGACGCCGCCGCGTAGCGACGACGGACGCCGAGACGCAGCACGTGACACCACCGCCACTCGCTTTAGCGTAACGCGAAGTCGAGGCGACGCCGCCGCGTAGCGACGACGGACGCCGAGACGCAGCACGTGACACCACCGCCACCTCGTTTTAGCGTAACGCGAAGTCGAGGCGACGCTGCCGCGTAGCGACGACGGACGCCGAGACGCAGCACGTGACACCACCGCCACTCGTTTTAGCGTAACGCGAAGTCGAGGCGACGCCGCGGTAGCGACGACGGACGCCGAGACGCAGCACGTGACACCATCGCCACCTCGTTTTAGCGTAACGCGAAGTCGAGGCGACGCCGCCGCGTAGCGACGACGGACGCCGAGACGCAGCACGTGACACCACCGCCACCTCGTCTTAGCGTAACGCGAAGTCGAGGCGACGCTGCCGCGTAGCGACGACGGACGCCGAGACGCAGCACGTGACACCACCGCCACCTCGTTTTAGCGTAACGCGAAGTCGAGGGCGACGCCGCCGCGTAGCGACGACGGACGCCGAGACGCAGCACGTGACACCACCGCCACCTCGCCTTAGCGTAACGCGAAGTCGAGGCGACGCCGCCGCGTAGCGACGACGGACGCCGAGACGCAGCACGTGACACCACCGCCACCTCGTCTTAGCGTAACGCGAAGTCGAGGCGGACGCCGCCGCGTAGCGACGACGACGCCGAGACGCAGCACGTGACACCACCGCCACCTCGCCTTAGCGTAACGCGAAGTCGAGGCGACGCCGCCGCGTAGCGACGACGACGCCGAGACGCAGCACGTGACACCACCGCCACCTGTCTTAGCGTAACGCGAAGTCGAGGCGACGCCGCCGTAGCGAGCGACGACGAGACGCCACCGCCAGACGCGAAGCACGCGACACCACGCCAGCACGTGACACCACCGTCTTAGCGTAACGCGAAGTCGAGGCGACGCCGCCGCGTAGCGACGACGACGCCGAGACGCAGCACGTGACACCACCGCCACCTCGCTTATCTTAGGGTCACGCGAAGTCGAGGCGACGCCGCCGCGTAGCGACGACGGACGCCGAGACGCAGCACGTGACACCACCGCCACCCTCGTCTTAGCGTAACGCGAAGTCGAGGCGGACGCTGCCGCGTAGCGACGACGGACGCCGAGACGCAGCACGTGACACCACCGCCACCTCGTCTTAGCGTAACGCGAAGTCGAGGCGACGCCGCCGCGTAGCGACGACGGACGCCGAGACGCAGCACGTGACACCACCGCCACTTGTCTTAGCGTAACGCGAAGTCGGCGACGCCGCCGCGTAGCGACGACGGACGCCGAGACGCAGCACGTGACACCACCGCCACCGCTTATCTTAGCGTCACGCGAAGTCGAGGCGACGCCGCCGCGTAGCGACGACGGACGCCGAGACGCAGCACGTGACACCACCGCCACCTCGTCTTAGCGTAACGCGAAGTCGAGGCGACGCCGCCGCGTAGCGACGACGACGCCGAGACGCAGCACGTGACACCACCGCCACCTCGCTCTTAGCGTAACGCGAAGTCGAGGCGACGCCGCCGCGTAGCGACGACGGACGCCGAGACGCAGCACGTGACACCACCGCCACCTCGTTTATCTTAGCGTCACGCGAAGTCGAGGCGACGCCGCCGCGTAGCGACGACGGACGCCGAGACGCAGCACGTGACACCACCGCCACCTCGTCTTAGCGTAACGCGAAGTCGAGGCGACGCCGCCGCGTAGCGACGACGGACGCCGAGACGCAGCACGTGACACCACCGCCACCTCGTTTTAGCGTAACGCGAAGTCGAGGCGACGCCGCCGCGTAGCGACGACGACGCCGAGACGCAGCACGTGACACCACCGCCACCTCGTCTTAGCGTAACGCGAAGTCGAGGCGACGCCGCCGCGTAGCGACGACGGACGCCGAGACGCAGCACGTGACACCACCGCCACCTCGCTCATCTTAGCGTAACGCGAAGTCGAGGCGACGCCGCCGCGTAGCGACGACGGACGCCGAGACGCAGCACGTGACACCACCGCCACCTCGCTCTTAGCGTAACGCGAAGTCGAGGGCGACGCCGCCGCGTAGCGACGACGGACGCCGAGACGAGCACGTGACACCACCGCCACCTCGTCTTAGCGTAACGCGAAGTCGAGGCGACGCCGCCGCGTAGCGACGACGGACGCCGAGACGCAGCACGTGACACCACCGCCACTTCGCATCTTAGCGTAACGCGAAGTCGAGGCGACGCCGCCGCGTAGCGACGACGGACGCCGAGACGCAGCACGTGACACCACCGCCACCTCGCCTTAGCGTAACGCGAAGTCGAGGCGACGCCGCCGCGTAGCGACGACGGACGCCGAGACGCAGCACGTGACACCACCGCCACCTCGCCTTAGCGTAACGCGAAGTCGAGGCGACGCCGCCGCGTAGCGACGACGGACGCCGAGACGCAGCACGTGACACCACCGCCACCTCGTCTTAGCGTAACGCGAAGTCGAGGCGACGCCGCCGCGTAGCGACGACGGACGCCGAGACGCAGCACGTGACACCACCGCCACCTCGTCTTAGCGTAACGCGAAGTCGGCGACGCCGCCGCGTAGCGACGACGGACGCCGAGACGCAGCACGTGACACCACCGCCACCTGTCTTAGCGTAACGCGAAGTCGAGGCGACGCCGCCGCGTAGCGACGACGACGCCGAGACGAGCACGTGACACCACCGCCACTCTCGTTTTAGCGTAACGCGAAGTCGAGGCGACGCCGCCGCGTAGCGACGACGGACGCCGAGACGCAGCACGTGACACCACCGCCACCTTTCTTAGCGTAACGCGAAGTCGGCGGACGCCGCCGCGTAGCGACGACGGACGCCGAGACGCAGCACGTGACACCACCGCCACCTCGTTTTAGCGTAACGCGAAGTCGAGGCGACGCCGCCGCGTAGCGACGACGGACGCCGAGACGCAGCACGTGACACCATCGCCACCTCGTTCTTAGCGTAACGCGAAGTCGAGGCGACGCCGCCGCGTAGCGACGACGGACGCCGAGACGCAGCACGTGACACCACCGCCACCTCGCCTTAGCGTAACGCGAAGTCGAGGCGACGCCGCCGCGTAGCACGTGACGCCGAGACAGCACCGACACCACCGCCACCTCGTCTTAGCGTAACGCGAAGTCGGCGACGCCGCCGCGTAGCGACGACGACGCCGAGACGCAGCACGTGACACCACCGCCACCTCGTCTTAGCGTAACGCGAAGTCGAGGCGACGCCGCCGCGTAGCGACGACGGACGCCGAGACGCAGCACGTGACACCACCGCCACCTCGCCTTAGCGTAACGCGAAGTCGAGGCGACGCCGCCGCGTAGCGACGACGGACGCCGAGACGCAGCACGTGACACCACCGCCACCTTTCTTAGCGTAACGCGAAGTCGAGGCGACGCCGCCGCGTAGCGACGACGGACGCCGAGACGCAGCACGTGACACCACCGCCACCTCGCGCTTTAGCGTAACGCGAAGTCGAGGCGACGCCGCCGCGTAGCGACGACGGACGCCGAGACGCAGCACGTGACACCACCGCCACCCTCGTCTTAGCGTAACGCGAAGTCGAGGCGACGCCGCCGCGTAGCGACGACGACGCCGAGACGCAGCACGTGACACCACCGCCACCTCGCTCTTAGCGTAACGCGAAGTCGAGGCGACGCCGCCGCGTAGCGACGACGACGCCGAGACGCAGCACGTGACACCACCGCCACCTCGTTCTTAGCGTAACGCGAAGTCGAGGCGACGCCGCCGCGTAGCGACGACGACGCCGAGACGCAGCACGTGACACCACCGCCACCTCGTCTTAGCGTAACGCGAAGTCGGCGACGCCGCCGCGTAGCGACGACGGACGCCGAGACGCAGCACGTGACACCACCGCCACCTCGTCTTAGCGTAACGCGAAGTCGAGGCGACGCCGCCGCGTAGCGACGACGGACGCCGAGACGCAGCACGTGACACCACCGCCACCTCGCTTATCTTAGCGTCACGCGAAGTCGAGGCGACGCCGCCGCGTAGCGACGACGACGCCGAGACGCAGCACGTGACACCACCGCCACCTCGCCTTAGGGTCACGCGAAGTCGGCGACGCCGCCGCGTAGCGACGACGGACGCCGAGACGCAGCACGTGACACCACCGCCACCTCGCCTTAGCGTAACGCGAAGTCGAGGCGACGCCGCCGCGTAGCGACGACGGACGCCGAGACGCAGCACGTGACACCACCGCCACCTCGTCTTAGCGTAACGCGAAGTCGAGGCGACGCCGCCGCGTAGCGACGACGGACGCCGAGACGCAGCACGTGACACCACCGCCACCTCGCGTCTTAGCGTAACGCGAAGTCGAGGCGACGCCGCCGCGTAGCGACGACGGACGCCGAGACGCAGCACGTGACACCACCGCCACCTCGTCTTAGCGTAACGCGAAGTCGAGGCGACGCCGCCGCGTAGCGACGACGGACGCCGAGACGCAGCACGTGACACCACCGCCACCTCGTCTTAGCGTAACGCGAAGTCGAGGCGACGCCGCCGCGTAGCGACGACGGACGCCGAGACGCAGCACGTGACACCACCGCCACCCTGCTCATCTTAGCGTAACGCGAAGTCGAGGCGACGCCGCCGCGTAGCGACGACGGACGCCGAGACGAGCACGTGACACCACCGCCACCTCGTTTCATCTTAGCGTAACGCGAAGTCGAGGCGACGCCGCCGCGTAGCGACGACGGACGCCGAGACGCAGCACGTGACACCACCGCCACCTCGTCTTAGCGTAACGCGAAGTCGAGGCGACGCCGCCGCGTAGCGACGACGACGCCGAGACGCAGCACGTGACACCACCGCCACCTCGTCTTAGCGTAACGCGAAGTCGAGGCGACGCCGCCGCGTAGCGACGACGGACGCCGAGACGCAGCACGTGACACCACCGCCACCTTCTAACGCGAAGTCGGCGACGCCGCCGCGTAGCGACGACGACGCCGAGACGAGCACGTCGCCACCTCGCTTTAGCGACGCGAAGTCGGCGGACGCCGCCGCGTAGCGACGACGGACGCCGAGACGCAGCACGTGACACCACCGCCACCTCGCCTTAGCGTAACGCGAAGTCGAGGCGACGCCGCCGCGTAGCGACGACGGACGCCGAGACGCAGCACGTGACACCACCGCCACCTCTTAGCGTAACGCGAAGTTAGCGACGACGGACGCCGACGCAGCAGTCGCCACCTCGCCTTTAGCGGCGAAGGACGACGCCGCCGTAGCGACGACGACGCCGAGACGCAGCACGTGACACCACCGCCACCTCGCTTTAGCGTAACGCGAAGTCGAGGCGACGCCGCCGCGTAGCGACGACGACGCCGAGACGCAGCACGTGACACCACCGCCACCTCGTCTTAGCGTAACGCGAAGTCGAGGCGACGCCGCCGCGTAGCGACGACGGACGCCGAGACGCAGCACGTGACACCACCGCCACCTCGTTTTAGCGTAACGCGAAGTCGAGGCGACGCCGCCGCGTAGCGACGACGGACGCCGAGACGCAGCACGTGACACCACCGCCACCTCGCTCTTAGCGTAACGCGAAGTCGAGGCGACGCCGCCGCGTAGCGACGACGGACGCCGAGACGCAGCACGTGACACCACCGCCACCTCGTTTATCTTAGCGTAACGCGAAGTCGAGGCGACGCCGCCGCGTAGCGACGACGGACGCCGAGACGCAGCACGTGACACCACCGCCACCTCGCCTTAGCGTAACGCGAAGTCGAGGCGGACGCCGCCGCGTAGCGACGACGACGCCGAGACGCAGCACGTGACACCACCGCCACCTCGTTTTAGCGTAACGCGAAGTCGAGGCGACGCCGCCGCGTAGCGACGACGACGCCGAGACGAGCACGTGACACCACCGCCACCTCGCCTTAGCGTAACGCGAAGTCGAGGCGACGCCGCCGCGTAGCGACGACGGACGCCGAGACGCAGCACGTGACACCACCGCCACCTCGTCTTAGCGTAACGCGAAGTCGAGGCGACGCCGCCGCGTAGCGACGACGGACGCCGAGACGCAGCACGTGACACCACCGCCACCTCGCCTTAGCGTAACGCGAAGTCGAGGCGACGCCGCCGCGTAGCGACGACGACGCCGAGACGCAGCACGTGACACCACCGCCACCTCGCCTTAGCGTAACGCGAAGTCGAGGCGGACGCCGCCGCGTAGCGACGACGGACGCCGAGACGCAGCACGTGACACCACCGCCACCTCGCCTTAGCGTAACGCGAAGTCGAGGCGACGCCGCCGCGTAGCGACGACGGACGCCGAGACGCAGCACGTGACACCACCGCCACCTCGTTTTAGCGTAACGCGAAGTCGAGGCGACGCTGCCGCGTAGCGACGACGGACGCCGAGACGCAGCACGTGACACCACCGCCACCTCGCCTTAGCGTAACGCGAAGTCGAGGCGACGCCGCCGCGTAGCGACGACGGACGCCGAGACGCAGCACGTGACACCACCGCCACCTCGTTTTAGCGTAACGCGAAGTCGAGGCGACGCCGCCGCGTAGCGACGACGACGCCGAGACGCAGCACGTGACACCACCGCCACCTCGTTTTAGCGTAACGCGAAGTCGAGGCGACGCTGCCGCGTAGCGACGACGGACGCCGAGACGCAGCACGTGACACCACCGCCACCTCGTCTTAGCGTAACGCGAAGTCGAGGCGACGCCGCCGCGTAGCGACGACGACGCCGAGACGCAGCACGTGACACCACCGCCACCTCGTCTTAGCGTAACGCGAAGTCGAGGCGACGCCGCCGCGTAGCGACGACGGACGCCGAGACGCAGCACGTGACACCACCGCCACCTCGTTTATCTTAGCGTCACGCGAAGTCGAGGCGACGCCGCCGCGTAGCGACGACGACGCCGAGACGCAGCACGTGACACCATCGCCACCCTCGTTTTAGCGTAACGCGAAGTCGGCGCGACGCCGCCGCGTAGCGACGACGACGCCGAGACGAGCACGTGACACCACCGCCACCTCGTTTTAGCGTAACGCGAAGTCGAGGCGACGTTGCCGCGTAGCGACGACGGACGCCGAGACGCAGCACGTGACACCACCGCCACCTCGCTCTTAGCGTAACGCGAAGTCGAGGCGACGCCGCCGCGTAGCGACGACGGACGCCGAGACGCAGCACGTGACACCACCGCCACCTCGTTTTAGCGTAACGCGAAGTCGAGGCGACGCCGCGTAGCGACGACGACGCCGAGACGAGCACGTGACACCACCGCCACCTCGCCTTAGCGTAACGCGAAGTCGGCGACGCCGCCGCCGCGTAGCGACGACGGACGCCGAGACGCAGCACGTGACACCACCGCCACCTCGTCTTAGCGTAACGCGAAGTCGAGGCGACGCCGCCGCGTAGCGACGACGGACGCCGAGACGCAGCACGTGACACCACCGCCACCTCGTTTTAGCGTAACGCGAAGTCGAGGCGACGCTGCCGCGTAGCGACGACGGACGCCGAGACGCAGCACGTGACACCACCGCCACCTCGCTATCTTAGCGTAACGCGAAGTCGAGGCGACGCCGCCGCGTAGCGACGACGACGCCGAGACGCAGCACGTGACACCACCGCCACTCGTTCTATTAGGGTCACGCGAAGTCGAGGCGACGACGCCGCGTAGCGACGACGACGCCGAGACGCAGCACGTGACACCACCGCCACCTCGTCTTAGCGTAACGCGAAGTCGAGGCGACGCCGCCGCGTAGCGACGACGGACGCCGAGACGCAGCACGTGACACCACCGCCACCTCGTTTTAGCGTAACGCGAAGTCGAGGCGACGCCGCCGCGTAGCGACGACGGACGCCGAGACGCAGCACGTGACACCACCGCCACCTCGCTCTTAGCGTAACGCGAAGTCGGCGACGCCGCCGCGTAGCGACGACGGACGCCGAGACGCAGCACGTGACACCACCGCCACCTCGTCTTAGCGTACGCGAAGTCGAGGGCGACGCCGCCGCGTAGCGACGACGACGCCGAGACGCAGCACGTGACACCACCGCCACCCTGTCTTTAGCGTAACGCGAAGTCGAGGCGACGCCGCCGCGTAGCGACGACGGACGCCGAGACGCAGCACGTGACACCACCGCCACCTCGTCTTAGCGTAACGCGAAGTCGAGGCGACGCCGCCGCGTAGCGACGACGACGCCGAGACGCAGCACGTGACACCACCGCCACCTCCTATCTTAGCGTCACGCGAAGTCGAGGCGACGCCGCCGCGTAGCGACGACGGACGCCGAGACGCAGCACGTGACACCACCGCCACCTCGCTCTATCTTAGGGTCACGCGAAGTCGAGGCGACGCCGCCGCGTAGCGACGACGGACGCCGAGACGCAGCACGTGACACCACCGCCACTCGCTTATCTTAGGGTCACGCGGGCGACGCCGCCGCGTAGCGACGACGGACGCCGAGACGCAGCACGTGACACCACCGCCACCTCGTTTTAGCGTAACGCGAAGTCGAGGCGGACGCCGCCGCGTAGCGACGACGGACGCCGAGACGCAGCACGTGACACCACCGCCACCTCGTTTTAGCGTAACGCGAAGTCGAGGCGACGCCGCCGCGTAGCGACGACGGACGCCGAGACGCAGCACGTGACACCACCGCCACCTCGTTTTAGCGTAACGCGAAGTCGAGGCGACGCTGCCGCGTAGCGACGACGACGCCGAGACGCAGCACGTGACACCACCGCCACCTCGTTTTAGCGTAACGCGAAGTCGGCGACGCTGCCGCGTAGCGACGACGACGCCGAGACGCAGCACGTGACACCACCGCCACCTCGTTTTAGCGTAACGCGAAGTCGAGGCGACGCCGCCGCGTAGCGACGACGACGCCGAGACGCAGCACGTGACACCACCGCCACCTCGCTTTAGCGTAACGCGAAGTCGAGGCGACGCCGCCGCGTAGCGACGACGGACGCCGAGACGCAGCACGTGACACCACCGCCACCTCGCTCTTAGCGTAACGCGAAGTCGAGGCGACGCCGCCGCGTAGCGACGACGGACGCCGAGACGCAGCACGTGACACCACCGCCACCTCGTCTTAGCGTAACGCGAAGTCGAGGCGACGCCGCCGCGTAGCGACGACGACGCCGAGACGCAGCACGTGACACCATCGCCACCTCGCCTTAGCGTAACGCGAAGTCGAGGCGACGCCGCCGCGTAGCGACGACGGACGCCGAGACGCAGCACGTGACACCACCGCCACCTCGTTTTAGCGTAACGCGAAGTCGAGGCGACGCCGCCGCGTAGCGACGACGACGCCGAGACGCAGCACGTGACACCACCGCCACCTCGTTTATCTTAGCGTAACGCGAAGTCGAGGCGACGCCGCCGCGTAGCGACGACGGACGCCGAGACGCAGCACGTGACACCACCGCCACCTCGTCTTAGCGTAACGCGAAGTCGAGGCGACGCCGCCGCGTAGCGACGACGGACGCCGAGACGCAGCACGTGACACCACCGCCACCTCGTCTTAGCGTAACGCGAAGTCGAGGCGACGCCGCCGCGTAGCGACGACGGACGCCGAGACGCAGCACGTGACACCACCGCCACCTCGCTCTTAGCGTAACGCGAAGTCGAGGCGACGCCGCCGCGTAGCGACGACGACGCCGAGACGCAGCACGTGACACCACCGCCACCTCGTCTTAGCGTAACGCGAAGTCGAGGCGACGCCGCCGCGTAGCGACGACGGACGCCGAGACGCAGCACGTGACACCACCGCCACCCTCGCCTTAGCGTAACGCGAAGTCGAGGCGACGCCGCCGCGTAGCGACGACGGACGCCGAGACGCAGCACGTGACACCACCGCCACCTCGCCTTAGCGTAACGCGAAGTCGAGGCGACGCCGCCGCGTAGCGACGACGGACGCCGAGACGCAGCACGTGACACCACCGCCACCTCGCCTTAGAGTAACGCGAAGTCGAGGCGACGCCGCCGCGTAGCGACGACGACGCCGAGACGCAGCACGTGACACCACCGCCACCTCGTTTTAGCGTAACGCGAAGTCGAGGCGACGCCGCCGCGTAGCGACGACGGACGCCGAGACGCAGCACGTGACACCACCGCCACCTCGTTTTAGCGTAACGCGAAGTCGAGGCGACGCCGCCGCGTAGCGACGACGGACGCCGAGACGCAGCACGTGACACCACCGCCACCTCGCCTTAGCGTAACGCGAAGTCGAGGCGGACGCCGCCGCGTAGCGACGACGACGCCGAGACGCAGCACGTGACACCACCGCCACCTCGCCTTTAGCGTAACGCGAAGTCGAGGCGGACGCCGCCGCGTAGCGACGACGACGCCGAGACGCAGCACGTGACACCACCGCCACCTCGTTTTAGCGTAACGCGAAGTCGAGGCGACGCCGCCGCGTAGCGACGACGACGCCGAGACGCAGCACGTGACACCACCGCCACTCGCCTTAGCGTAACGCGAAGTCGAGGCGACGCTGCCGCGTAGCGACGACGGACGCCGAGACGCAGCACGTGACACCACCGCCACCTCGTTTATCTTAGGGTCACGCGAAGTCGAGGCGACGCCGCCGCGTAGCGACGACGACGCCGAGACGCAGCACGTGACACCATCGCCACCTCGTTTTAGCGTAACGCGAAGTCGAGGCGACGCCGCCGCGTAGCGACGACGGACGCCGAGACGAGCACGTGACACCACCGCCACCTCGTTTTAGCGTAACGCGAAGTCGAGGCGACGTTGTCGCGTAGCGACGACGACGCCGAGACGCAGCACGTGACACCACCGCCACCTCGTTTTAGCGTAACGCGAAGTCGAGGCGACGCCGCCGCGTAGCGACGACGACGCCGAGACGCAGCACGTGACACCACCGCCACCTCGCTTTAGCGTAACGCGAAGTCGAGGCGACGCCGCCGCGTAGCGACGACGGACGCCGAGACGCAGCACGTGACACCACCGCCACTCGTTTTAGCGTAACGCGAAGTCGAGGCGACGCCGCCGCGTAGCGACGACGACGCCGAGACGCAGCACGTGACACCACCGCCACCTCGCTTTAGCGTAACGCGAAGTCGAGGCGACGCCGCCGCGTAGCGACGACGGACGCCGAGACGCAGCACGTGACACCACCGCCACCCTCGTTTTAGCGTAACGCGAAGTCGAGGCGACGCCGCCGCGTAGCGACGACGGACGCCGAGACGAGCACGTGACACCACCGCCACCTCGTTTTAGCGTAACGCGAAGTCGAGGCGACGCTGCCGCGTAGCGACGACGGACGCCGAGACGAGCACGTGACACCACCGCCACCTCGTTTTAGCGTAACGCGAAGTCAGGCGACGCTGCCGCGTAGCGACGATTTAACGCCGAGACGCAGCACGTGACACCATCGCCACCTCGTTTTAGCGTAACGCGAAGTCAGGCGACGCTGCCGCGTAGCGACGACGGACGCCGAGACGCAGCACGTGACACCACCGCCACCCGCCTTAGCGTAACGCGAAGTCGAGGCGACGCCGCCGCGTAGCGACGACGGACGCCGAGACGCAGCACGTGACACCACCGCCACCCCTGCCTTAGCGTAACGCGAAGTCGAGGCGACGCTGCCGCGTAGCGACGACGACGCCGAGACGAGCACGTGACACCACCGCCACCCTGCCTTAGCGTAACGCGAAGTCGAGGCGACGCCGCCGCGTAGCGACGACGGACGCCGAGACGAGCACGTGACACCACCGCCACCTCGTCTTAGCGTAACGCGAAGTCGGCGGACGCCGCCGCGTAGCGACGACGGACGCCGAGACGCAGCACGTGACACCACCGCCACCTCGCCTTAGCGTAACACGAAGTCGAAGCGACGCCGCCGCGTAGCGACGACGGACGCCGAGACGAGCACGCGACACCACCGCCACTCGTTTATCTTAGGGTCACGCGAAGTCGAGGCGGACGTTGTCGCGTAGCGACGACGGACGCCGAGACGCAGCACGTGACACCACCGCCACTCGCCTTAGCGTAACGCGAAGTCGAGGCGGACGCCGCCGCGTAGCGACGACGGACGCCGAGACGCAGCACGTGACACCACCGCCACCCGTCTTAGCGTAACGCGAAGTCGAGGCGACGCCGCCGCGTAGCGACGACGACGCCGAGACGCAGCACGTGACACCACCGCCACCTCGTCTTAGCGTATCGCGAAGTCGAGGCGACGCCGCCGCGTAGCGACGACGGACGCCGAGACGCAGCACGTGACACCACCGCCACCTTTCTTAGCGTAACGCGAAGTCGAGGCGACGCCGCCGCGTAGCGACGACGACGCCGAGATGAGCACGTGACACCACCGCCACCCCGTCTTAGCGTAACGCGAAGTCGAGGCGACGCCGCCGCGTAGCGACGACGACGCCGAGACGCAGCACGTGACACCACCGCCACCCTTTCTTAGCGTAACGCGAAGTCGAGGCGACGCTATCGCGTAGCGACGACGGACGCCGAGACGCAGCACGTGACACCACCGCCACCTCGTTTTAGCGTAACGCGAAGTCGAGGCGACGCCGCCGCGTAGCGACGACGGACGCCGAGACGAGCACGTGACACCACCGCCACCTCGTTTTAGCGTAACGCGAAGTCGAGGCGACGCCGCCGCGTAGCGACGACGACGCCGAGACGAGCACGTGACACCATCGCCACCTCGTCTTAGCGTAACGCGAAGTCGAGGCGACGCCGCCGCGTAGCGACGACGACGCCGAGACGAGCACGTGACACCACCGCCACCTCGCCTTAGCGCAACGCGAAGTCGAGGCGACGCCGCCGCGTAGCGACGACGACGCCGAGACGCAGCACGTGACACCACCGCCACCTCGTTTATCTTAGGGTCACGCGAAGTCGAGGCGACGCCGCCGCGTAGCGACGACGGACGCCGAGACGCAGCACGTGACACCACCGCCACCTCGTCTTAGCGTATCGCGAAGTCGAAGCGGACGCCGCCGCGTAGCGACGACGGACGCCGAGACGAGCACGTGACACCACCGCCATTCGCCTTAGCGCATCGCGAAGTCGAAGTGACGCCGTCGCGTAGCGACGACGGACGCCGAGACGAGCACGTGACACCACTGCCACCCTGTCTTTCTTAGGGTTACGCAAAATGATAAAAAGTGACACAACGAAATGTTTTTGTTTTTCATATGTTGTCATGAATTTTCAAAAAATATTCTTGATTTCCAGAAAAATCACAAATTCAAAAGTTGTTCAAAAGTTGTCATAAATGTGTTTTTTTTTACTTTGGTAATTTTTGTCATTAATTTGAAAAAAATTCATAGTAGATCTATTTAATGATCATTCTCATTTCAACCAAAATGTTTGTAGATCAATTGAATTGAGCATGCTATTTTTTCTTAATAAGAATATATTTCATGGACAAATTAGATCTAAGAGAATTTATTTTTCTGTGCACAAGTAGCAATTAATTTTGGTTGAAAGTCGCCGTTTATTTCAATTAAAAGTGTAATTTCCCGCCCACAACTGTCCCTGAAAAACCGCTGGCCCAGAAAGGGAATAGGTGAAATAGGAAAATACAGGCCCAAAAGAAACAATATGGAAAGGGAATAGAGCCTAGGGGTGGTATTGGGCCAGCGCTGGGCCAAAGTCACGAACAGGTAGAGCGCTCTGCCAGAATCGATCGAGAAAGGGAATAGGACCTGCGCTCCGGTTCGCTGAATTGTCGTTTTGCTGTCGGATCGCCCTGGTCGGCAATCGAGCGCGCCGGCTGGGACGCGCGCGCGCGCGCGCGTTAGCCACGCCCCTTATTGTACTGTACTAATTGCTATGATAAAATCCATGTCATTGTACTGTACTAATTAGTACTCTACTATAAAGATGGTAATCACATCAATCTAAGTTTACCGGGTGGTGCTTCTTTATATGTATTCAGAGAAAAGTAATAGGTTTCCCTTGTAGATTTATTTTTCGTAATAGGAATGATCGCTTTTTTCAGAACAGATTTAGAGAAGTAATAGATTTTCTGTTGTAGATTTATATTTCCTTTTGCAGAGTTGCAACAGTAACACACAATCGTATGCTACCAGCTGGAACAATGATGAAAAGGCTAGGAAGGAGTAGGAACTAACTTAAAGGGCAGCCCAGTGCATGTAGCTCCCGCTTGCGCAGGGTCGGGGAAGGGTCCGACCACTTTGGGTCTATAGTACGCAGCCTTTCCCTGCAGCGCGAGCCCGCAGGAAACGCCCCCGCGTCGCCCCCCGCTCGGGCGACTCGGGTGGCTCCCCAACCCTAGCCGCCGCCGGGGCCTAGCCCATCTTCCTCCCCTCCTCCCGCCGCCGCCGGAGGACGCCGCCGGCTTGCGCCCGGAGGCCGACGGCGGTGGCGGAGGCTCTTCCTCCCTCCCGCGTCTCAGGGATGGCGGGCCCCAACATGCGTGGAGGTGCGGCCGATCTAGAAGCGACGGCGTTGGCTTCGACGGCGGCGGCGGTCGGCCTGCCTCCGCCACGGGCGGGCGGCCGTGGCGGCTGGCTCGATTGGGCGGCGCGATGCGGTCTTCGCGGCATGTCATCGGCTTTAGATCGGCGGCGCGAGAGGGCTGGTGGATCGCTTGGCGGCACCCATGGCGGATCTGTTCGCCGGTGTAGCGGTGGTGGTGGTCATCTTCTTCGTCGGCGGTGGTGGCCAGAAGCTTGGTGAACGGATCTTGAGATCCATCATCTAGTCTCGGCTGCGAGTTGGGGAGACATGGTTGCCAGTGAAAACCAAGCCGACGGCAAAGCGATGGCGGCGTTTCACGTCGTTACCTTGATGAAGGCATCGCGTGTAACTATCGTCGACCCACTCGTCTTTGCTCCGGAAACCCTAGGATCTGGTGTTCCAGATCGAACGATGACGGCAACAACTGCGGTGTCGCTTTCTCTTGGGAGCATCGCCAGGAGCAAGCGGTACCGAAGTCGAGGCGGAGGTGGAGTGGCCGTCTTGCATAGAGCTTTGGTGGAGATGTCAAGTCATGCACGACCGACAGGTGCTACGCTTTGTCATGCACGGTCGGCGGGTGCTACGCACGACGATCTTCCAAGGACTTCAAGCGTGTCGGTGATGGTACTTGGCAACATGGCGCCGAGGTGTATCGATGGCGCACCGTGACGTGCTTTCATTGTTTTATGCGCAGGAGGTGGTGTCGTTAGGCGCCGTGGTGGCGTCGACGATAGCTAGACCGAGCAAGGTTGATGCATCAATCTGATTCGAAGATGGAGCGGTGGCGGTTGGCGGCGGCGGCCTCCGAGAGCACGCCGACGATGTGTGCCCTAGACCCGCAAGTGGCTAGGTTGGGGTCTCGTGTCTTAGATGTTAGGCTTGGCTGCGATGTCTGCTTGGTATTAGGCCCAGGCTATCTGCGCCCCTTCATCAATCGGATAGGTGTAGCGACAGTTTATTGCTTAGACGGCGGCTTTAGTCTTACTGTTGTATGACTTTGTAAGGTCTTGTGAGAATAATTAATAAAGTGGCCGTATGCATCACCCAGATGCAGAGGCCGGGGGTCATCCTCCTTTTCTAAAAAAAAAGTACGCAATCTTTCCCTACATTTCTGTAAGAGGCTGTTTTCAGGACTTGAACCCGTGACCTCATAGTCACAAGGCAGCAGCTTTACCACTGCGCCAAGGCTCCCCTTCGAGTAGGAACTAACTTCATTTAGAAAAAAAAGGAAGGTTAGATTTTGCAACAGTAGCATGCAAACATATATAAAAGGGATGGCAGCATTTTTCAGAATAGTACTAATTCCAGATTTATTGACTTACTTGCAAATCAAGTGGGTAGGCATCTGAAAAGTCAGTGGACTAAAGATGTGCAAAGGGTTGTATACACCATGTTTTAGAAAAGATGTCTCGGAGAGTATTGAATGATGGAGTGACAAAGGTGGTGTTGGTTTTGGCCCGTGTTCCTCTTCAGACTGTGTAACCCATCTATAAAAGAAGGCAAGAATGTGGTAGTGTAAAACACATCAAGAGCAAACCGAAGATTTGTGAACGGAAAAGCATCACATTTAATTTCAATGACATAAACTACAGATCTCTTACACAATAGTTTTTGTGCAAGACAAATTACCATTAACAACCAAAGTATGAACAAGTAGATTACCTCATGACCTTGATTCGTATTATGACAACCAAAGTACTGCTACCTTTATTGTCTTATGACAATGGCCTGTTGGTAAAGAAAGAAAGTGATCTAAGTATTTCCATGGAACAAACTACTACTTTATTCATTTCCATTCATGGAAAATGTCATTAGCAAAGATAAAGTTTACTGTTTGCTTAGGAATATTAAAGTTAGTTTTAGTTCCAATTTTGAATTTGGTATCATGCATATTAACATAAGCCTGGTTGGTTCAACCGATTTGAATTCAGCTTTAATTCCAATTTGGAATTTTGTATCATGAATATTAACAGCCGACTTACATTGAAGACCCCAACGGAGTTGGAGATAGATCGGGTATAGAGATAAAAAGATAAAAAAATACCTATGTATCCTAGAGAGGTGAGGGTTAGAAATATACTCCCTCCATTCCAATGAATAAGGCGCACACGCTTCTTAAAATCCAACTGTGACCATAAATTAAATTTTTGCGACTTAAAAATTATACCACTGAAAACTTCTTTTCAATATGAATTAAATGGTATAATTTTTATCAAATATAATCCGCATTTGGTTGGTATAATTTATCATCAAAGTTGATTTTTGAAGTGCGTGCGTGCCTTATTCATTGGATGGATGGACTGCATCTTACGAGAGGGGGGAGCAAGGTGCAAGTTGCCTTTGGGATGAAAATTTATATTCATCACTTGCTCACTTGGAACATGAGTTGGTGGATTTTGTGACAAGAGTGAAGGTTGAGAGTGAGTGGGATGAGGATTGGGGTTAGTCTGTTTGGTTACAACTCACTTAGAACACGAATTAGTAGATTCGCGACAAAAGTGGCGGTCGAGAGTGAGCATGATGAGGGTTGGGGTTGGTTCAGTTAATGCTATCTGAGCGCAATAATTTTTCTACTTTAGAAAATGTGGCAAATTGCATTTCATTAGAGATGGCTTTGTAGCAAATTGCATGAGCGAGCGGTCATATTTTTTTTCCATCAAGTTGTATAAGTTTTTGGTTAAGATAGAAGGGTAAATGTTAGCATGCATTTTTTTTGTTACGATAGAAGGGTAAATGTATTGGTCGGTTGCTTCAAGAGTTAATAATGAACACGGTAGCGTATCAGTTGCATCTTGCATGCCAACAATGGATATCATATTTTATTTCGTCGTAATGCACGACATTCAATAGTATGTTACAACGTGACAATGACTCAGGAGATACCAGACTTGCCTTCTTGGCTCGAGGGTGTCACGATGGACGATACCTCTCCCCTTGATGACCATGGTGGATCAACACAAACGCCGAGGGGGTGGGGGTGCTGGAGGATAGGGGCGGAGAGTGGGGCGGTTGGTGGGGGACTCCTCCTTGACGCTTCATGGGGAGGTACCGTGTAAAGGAGAGAGGGCTCCATAGCGATGGTGAGATGGGCGCCATCCGGTTTTAAAGGATAGGGCTCCAACGAGAAAAGTTTGATGGGAAACCGAGAAGGAAGAGGGGGGGTCCAGCAAGAAAAGGGAACGATGGGTCGTTGGGTGGTTTTTTTGTGTTGGGACCGTGTGTTGGAGATAACATGACAGATAGTCCAAAAACCACATTTCTCACCAACACACCAGCTAAATTAGGGGGAGACCGGACTGTCTAGACGGATGAATTTTGGAAAGCCCATTGGGCATTTGTTTGATGTTTGAATATGCCCAAACATATGAGAAAGAAATGTAGCCCGTAGCAACGCACGGACACTCTACTAGTCTCAATACACAGCGTGATTTTCCCCACTTGTGCACGTTGCTCGTGAATACCGAGCCTGAGGCCTCTGATTTGCTCTGAAACGCTCGCTCCCGCAAAACGTACCGCTTCGTCTCGCCCAGGAAAACAGACATCCGTGGAGGTCCCCCACCGCCACCCATGGAGCTCCGCCCTCGCCCCTCGCTCGCCGGACTCTAAGGACCCCCTCCCCCGCCACCGAGGGGCAGGGAGATCTGCCGCCGCGCTCGTCCCTCCGAGCTTCCCCGCCGCCCGTGGAGGAGAGGAGTAGGGAGCTCTGCCGCCGCCCTCTTCCCTCGCTCTCGTCGGCTTCAAAGGAACCCCTCGCTGCCCATGGAGATGGAGGAGAGGAACAGGGATCTCTGTTGCCACCCTCATCCCTCGCGCTCGCCGGCCTCCAAGACCACCCCCAGCTGCTACTACCAGCCCCTCCACGAGCACCACACTGAGGCGCGCTAAGCTGTAACCTGTAAGCGCCCTTGCTAGATCCTTCGATGTGTGTCCTGCTCGCCACACAGTACACACTTCCAATGTTAATACGAAGCTCTATTTGTTAATTATTAGGTTATTGGTGTTTAAGTCTGAAGCACTATTTCTGGGTAAAATAGGTAATTAGGGATGTAAGCTTTGAGTCTGAAGCACTTCCCGTTCCCCGCTACCTTTTCTCCCTACCATCATATGCTTTGAATAATAGTCATATTTTGTACAGATTTTGTTTTAAAGTATGTTGAACAAAGCATAATCTTCTAATTCATATGAATGTACAAATTCAAGAGTTTGTCATCCAAACACGATTTGATATTGAAACCTCATTGAGATTCAATGAGCCAATTCAGTGGACAACCAAACAAGTGAATTTGTATCCCTGTCCATTTCAATTTCCTTGCTGAATTGGTATTCCAGCCAATTCAATACGGAGCCCTTCAATACAGACATCCAAACAGCGCGTTAGACAAGTGTGATACTAATGTAGATGACAAAAAATGTGTAGTACTATCAAGTACTCCCTCTGTTCCTAAATAATTGTCTTTCTAGAGATTTCAACAAGTGACTACATACGGAGCAAAATGAGTGAATCTACACTCTAAAACATGTCTACATACATCCGTATGTTGTAGTCCATTTGAGATGGCTAGAAAGACAATTATTTAGGAAGGGAGGGAGTAGTAGCATTGTCCAGCATCGACATAAAATGGTTTAAGAACAGACGGCGTGGGCACCACCTAGTACACGAGCGTGATGTCACTAGACCTAGCACACTAGCACACTTGGTGCGCGTGAAGTAGACTATGACTACTCCTCCTGCTCCCAGATCTTCATCATAAGAAAAGGTTGGATTAGACACACTATTTCAGTTGAATGATCACTTCCTGGGGTCACGTCAAGGACACACTCCCACTCAAAATCCAACGAACACTACACACACATCTCTCTCTATCTCTCTCTCTCTGCAAGAGCAGCCGAGGAACAGGAACAGGAACAGCTAATGTTCCCATATTAAAACAGGCAACTGGGACGACTGAACCATTATCATTAACAGCATGTAATGCAAACAACCAATCACACCGACATGTGATACAAGCCCCGGCCAGATTCTCTTATTGGGAGGTGCAAATTTGGTAGGCGTCTAGGTTAGGATAATATACTCCAAGAACAAGTCAGTAATTTTTTGTTTGTTTTCTGCTGGTTCTATGAATGAAGAAAGGAAAAAGAAAGATATGGGACATGACACCTAAGCAAGCGATGGCAGCAGGATGATGCCTCACAGTGCTGGCTTTGACCATATCCCCACAAACCCAGCTGGTAGTACTGCATGCATTTCAGACTGTGGAGAGGACAAGAAGGTGAAAAGATTACAAGATTCCTTGTGTTTTTTGCTCACATATTCCACACTTCTTCTTTTTCTTTGTACAGATAGAGAGAGAGAGAGTAGTAGTAGTAGGAGTACAGTGGTGGTGGGATGGCTGTGGGTGGGCTGGCAGGGGAGAAAAAAGGCCAAGTGTACAAATAGGTGGCAGTACTGCATGTCAGTTGGAAAGAGATCTCCCTGCCCTCATTCAAAGCTTGGTGTGCAAGAGAAGTACCTTCCTCCCCTCCCCCACCCTTGTAACCAAAGCATTCATAATTTACTACTCCATCAAGTACAAATGCTGCTTCCTTCACCCAACAAATTACTCCCTGAGCCATTTTTAAAAACTAACTCATGTCTAGCCAGAAAATATTAGTACTAAATTCTCAACAAAAAAATTAGTACTACTGCATATGTAAAAGTATTTTCTAGTAGGCATTTTACACTTGCTGAGCTGCTGTTTGGTCAAAGAGGAACCTTGTTCCATTTCAAACCTGCAGGGCAGCTGGCTCACCAGCGTCACAAAAACCATCAATGAGGAAGAATAACTGTACAGTAGCCAGTAGGTGCACCCCTTGTTCTTTCCTCCTCTCAAAACTTACCCCCACAGTAGTAGTTAGGAGCCGGGGCCCACATGGCATTGAGGGGCGCCCAAGGCCGGGCAGGTGAGATTAGAAGAGCAGCATCCCATTTTTTTACTCCCCTCCCAGCTTTATTTTCTCCCTCCCTCGCTACAGCTAGCTAATCTTCCTGCGCACCAAAGCAGAGGCCAGCAGTAAACTAGTCCTCCAGCCTGCTCTCTGCGGTTACTTTTCATTAGCTGTTTGCATACGCCAAGGTTTCAGAAACGTTGGAAGGAGGGAGGACCGGAGGAGGGAAGGGGGAGGGGAGGGGGCAGTTGAAGTGGTTAACAACCCAGCAGCCCTTTGCCAGAGCAAGAAGGAATCATTTCACCTCGGCGGCAGGCAGGCAGGGGTAACAAACACCGCCTATTATTATTAACCAGCGCAGGCCCTCTTCTTCCTCCCCTGCCCTTCAAATCTTTCACCCCTCTTACCCCGCGGTCAAATTGCGATCCATCCATAGCTCCGGCGCGGCGCCAAGGAGAAGAAACCGCGAATTTTTTCAAGAACAGAGAGATCATGAGGCCGCTCTCGAGTTCTTGAATCGTTCCAACAACATTTCCCCCTCGGCCTCCCGTTCGCAGGCAGGGCGAATTGATTGATGGGCTCCAGGAGGGGTGGTGTGGTGGTGGCGCCGGGTCCAGGTAATTTCCAGCCAGTTTTTTTACCATCCCGGACATATTAGTATGTGTTCCTTTCAAGATCTTTACGCCGCCCCATACATGGCATGGCGGAGCGGTCAAAGCTTGTTGCTTTCCTTCCTCCCCGTCTCGGAGGGCTTCAACGCTGCCCTAGTTATTTCCCCGCAGATCCTACTCCAGCTATCCATCTGTATCTATCTATTGCATTCAAATAGCCTCGCCTCTTCCGTTCGGTTTTTCGACTTGGGAGTTGGGACTCCTTCGTGCTTGCGCTTTCCTAGACGATGAAAACTTTGTGGGGCGATCAAATCCTCTGAGAAGGTGGGTTCGTCTCGTAGTGTCCTCCTCCTGGGAATGCTGTGATTTTTTTTGTTCATCCAAATCCAAGTAGGTGGTTTTGATTAGATGTAAGGTGCTGCTATTTTGAGCTTTCCTGGATGCCAGTGCCAAGCCACACCCAGCCAAAAAGCACTGTTGGTCAGTTCCTAACTTGTGTGGGAAGTTCTTCATCAGTGAAACATCTTCTTTTTATCTTTCCAAACTAGTATCTGTTCTTTTAAAGCTTCATATGCTTGATAATGTTCTCCATGCCTGGTTCTTGAAGATTTGTTAGGCTTTTGCTGTTCCCAATTATCTTTGGTGTTTTGGGGTCTTTTAGGAGGAGCAGGCAGGCTCTCCTCCCACATCCTCATGACTTTGCTCCAAAGGACCCAAGTTAGTGAATGTTGTTTGGCTAATGATGGGGTTATATCCTCTGTGTCTCCTCCTCCTCTCCCTTTGTGCTCTGCTCTGGGTTTAAAGCCCCACTTTCTGGAACCTGGGCTGCGTGCAGCAGATTTGGTTTGTTCCCCAAGGTTGTTCCCTAGCAGGCCTTTGCCTGGACGGTGGATCCCTCCTTCTGGCTTTCTTTTGTCTGTTGATTGATAGGGATAGTGGCGGTGGTTCTTCAAGGGACTGGTTGCTTTTCACCTCTGTGTTAAGGATTACTACTAGTTGAGTTGTTCATGTGATGCAAAAGGGTTTTGCAGACTCTATGAAATTCCACTCTTTGTTCAAGTTGCATTTGTCTTTCTGTGCTCTGTTGGGACACTCTGGTGGTAGTGCTAATGTGCCTTCTCCCCCTTGTCTTCTATCCTGAACAGGGAACTAAGGAGGAGCTCTTGTTGTTTTTAGACTGTTGGACATGTATTCAGGCCAGCAATCTGATCAAGCTCCTGCTGCAAACAGTGGCAAAGAATTCTTGGAGGGGAACTGGGGCTCTGTAGCAATGCATCAAAAGATGGGGTATGACAGCGCGGCGTATGGGTTTCAAGCTTACGGCATGGAGTTAGAAGAAAGACCAGGTATGTACAGATCTTCTGCTGGTTAGTAGTAGTAGTTCTTATCATGCAGTTGTCGCGATACTTTTGAAGGTGACAATTCTGTAGTTGATGGAAATGGCGATAATTCTTGCAGGTACATTCTCCCAAAACATCCAGATGAGTGATGAGCATAGTGGTGGTGTGAAGAAAAGGAAGGGAACAGATGACTGCATTGCGTTGCTAAACCCATCAGCTAGTAGCAAGGTGCAAATGAGCTTTCGTTATGCTCTTATCTTCTTGTTCTAGTCTAGATGTGGTGACTAACTGTATTGTATTTGTGGGTTTAGAATGTGGGTGATCAACAAGCAGAGGTTTCGTCTCAGCCAGAAAGGAATTCGGTGGAGAGGGACAACAGGAAGATCTCGCCCAAAACGCAAAGCAAGGAAGATTCTTCGGATGGTGATGGCACTAAAGAAAATTATGTTCATTTCCGGGCAAAGCGAGGCCAAGCAACTAACAGCCACAGCCTTGCGGAAAGAGTAAGCTTCTGATTAGCACTATCAAGATCCCATTTCAGTTTACTTTATGCTCTCCCTGTTCTCATGCTTGAAGTTGGATGAACTCTTTGCAGCTGAGGAGGAAAAAGATAAGTGAGAGAATGAAGCTTCTTCAGGACCTTGTTCCAGGATGCAACAAGGTAACTTTCTTCTTTTTGGTGCAAGAACTTCTCTGCGACCAACTTGAACTCCGCGCCTTACCAATGTTCCTTCTCACAGATAACTGGCAAGGCAGTCATGCTTGATGAGATAATCAATTATGTGCAGTCATTACAACGACAAGTAGAGGTAACATAATGCTGCTTATTTTTTAGTGCAGATGTTATTGGGTTGTTTCTGAGTATTTATGCCGTTTGTCGGAATATCATCCTGTGCTCTAATGCCACTTCAAACTTGCAGTTCTTGTCAATGAAACTTGCAACTGTGAACCCTGAGCTTGGCTTTGACATTGAGCAGATTCTATCCAAACAAGTAAATTCACCGTACAACCATCCTAAATATTTTCAAAGACTTCTAGACCCGCCTGCTCAACGCAATTCTTGTTTGTAGGTGATGCTTTCTCAAGACAGGCGCCTTGGTTTCTATGGAGCTGACCCAGGATCAAGCGCCCTTATTGCTCATTTCAACCAAGGAATGATGCATCCAGACATGATGTGCAACGCTTCCAATCCAGCGGGTGCTCTGCACGGAACAATTCACGACATCTCCATGATGAACCAGGTAAATTCAGTCCATTTTTGCCACATGCCAATCACATATAGCATGTGAAGCCATAGCAATGGACTAACCTGAACCCTGAATCCAGATGCCTGAGATGTGGGAGACTCTTCAGAACATTCCTCATATGAACTTCAACCCCGCTGTGGCTGCAGATAGCAGCACCAACAATGCTGGTATATGCAATGCCCTCTTTTCAAAATGTCATGCTTCGTAATCATAGTGATTGTATATCAAACTTACAGAAGTGTTCCTCTTGTGCTCTGCAGGTCCCATGAAGATTGAACAGTGAGTTGCTGGTGTGATTCTGGAGTCGTTCTGTGAACCGTAAAGCGCTTGCAGAATCAAGTTTTGTATAGCTGGATGCCTAACCATTAGTTACCGATTTCCTCCCCTTGCCGCCCGACCCCGTAGCGTATGGTTTATGGTATGGCATCGAAGGATCTCGTGTACAGCTGGGCTCAAGAACTGCTGATTCCACCGTAAATTTCTATTGCGTTAGCTTGTCGAAAGCTGGCATCATGAAGTCCGTGTTATTCATGAAGTCCAAACTTTTGGGATCAATTGTTGATGCCCTAAGCGTACTAAGTAGACTGGCTTATTAGTAGTATTGCCGTAAGTAGTGAAGTGACTTTTGTCAAGAGTTTCAGAGTTTCATGAAACCATGCATTATCAACGAGATGTTCAAGAGCAGACTTTTCTGTACATTTTATGGTTCCTCCAATTTCACCTTACAATGGAGGAACAAAAAGTGCAACCAATACACCATGGTTTATTGGTGCCATATGTTGAAAGTTTTGAGGAACAAAAAGTGCCACCAATCAAGAGCAATTGTACAATCTCTTGAGCAAGAGATTGAAGTGGTTTTCAATGTGTCTGCAATATGATGAAGATTAAAAAAAGGTAAGGGTGAAATTTGCCTTGTGACCTTCGGTAACTAATGGCTAGGCATACCTTCTGAACTTGTTAAGTGTCAATCAAAAAGTCACCGTACACCTATATGCTACTGACTGCTCTCCCACTGGGAGGTGATCTCCTATCGGTTCAGAACTGGTTCCGTAACTAGTGTGGCTTAGCTGTGAGCTGAATTGATGGAGAGAATGATTGATTATACCTCCTTGTTCGGTTTTGTCCTTGAAATATTCCAGGTGTGATTCGTACGTACGAAGATTGAAGAGGAAGTGTGTGATACTAGCAACATCCAAAGAAAATAGCTAGACAAAAGAACCTAAACTCCCAAAATACTTTGACGTACAATGTTTCACATTAAGGATTAAGCTTTGTCTGCATTAAGCTAACGTCAATTGATTTTTGGTAGCTAATGTCAACAGATGCTACAAAGTTACAAGGCAATGAGTCTATAAAACCGAGCAAAATTGATAGTGAACTGTTTGCAGCATTAGGTTTCTGCCTTCTTCCTCCTCTTTCTTCTATCGTCTCCTTCTCTTTCCTTTCCCCTTCGTTTTCGTGATTTGCCCTGCAAGGAACCAAGAAAAATCAGAATACATCAAAGGATAGCGCAGGATCATACCAATATTAAAGATAGGATCTGGTAAACCATGCAGTTGAGATATCTCATCATTAATCAACAAATGTAGCAACTGAAAATGAGACTAGTTCAGCAGTAAGGAATGCATGTATCAAGGACATTGCAAGTTGCAGTGGTCTTTCAATCTAAAATGTTTTGGACATTGAACGGATAAATGTACCTCGGCAGAGAACGTTCTGAGGGGATCGCTACTTTTGCCTGACCCGCTCCTGAATCCCATTCTTTTCTTCCTTCGGGGATTATCAAGACCCATAGCAGCCCTCGAAAGTTTGACTGCATTGCTGGCTTCTTTCGTTGTGGGGTCAATTAGGTATTCAGGGACATCCCGAAGGTGAGCAGGAATTGATTTGTTGGTAAGCAACTTATCATGTTTGAGCAAATCTGAAAAGAGTAGAAAGATTAAGCATATCATTCACTTGTAAGATTTAAATACCAACACAGTTCCTCTGAACAAGATTGGGGAAGATTGATATATCTAACCGAGGTCTGTTGGATTCTCTTCAAAATGAGCTTTCAACCTACAAGGAAGCAAAGGGCATTGCTGTTAGAAGGGAATACAGGCAGAATGACTACGGGATGATGGTGTTTCTTGTTATGAAATATTAAGAATTGTGAATACTATATATTGATGCCTTATATCAATTAAATGCTACATCATGAATAGCTGGTGAATGATACTCCTTCCATTCCTAAATATAAGGTGTTAGTTTTTCCAAAAAGTCAAACCTTGTCTATGTTTGACAAGTTTATAACAAAATATGTCAAGAACTACAATACTAAAAAATAAAATATAAAAACATATCCACGTCGAATCTAGTGATAATTATTTGGAGCAACTAATAATTATATTAGGATGTCGTTTTCAAAGTCTCTGTAAGGAAGACTGCAATTCTGCATTTCCCTTTCTCTACGTGATTTCATTATCATGTAATGTGCATTTTGCTAACACTTGACTATTTCCTTGATGGACAAGGACTTTCTTACTTCTCAGAGTTGAGGATTTCATTCTTTACGTCT
Source organism: Aegilops speltoides (assembly GCA_021437245.1). NCBI lineage: Eukaryota > Viridiplantae > Streptophyta > Magnoliopsida > Poales > Poaceae > Aegilops > Aegilops speltoides. The sequence goes on from JAHHZJ010002156.1 coordinate 97,225, forward strand.
TGACGACGTGCTTCCTGTATATCACGGCTTGTCACACTCCTAGCAACATCCTGCAAAAGGAATATCAATTGACAATGACATTAGCTACCAAAATCAGGGTTATTTCACATAGAACACATTTCAGTAACACTACTCTAGCACTACAAGGTATAGCAATTAAGAATATATTTGGGAGAAATCAAGTACAGATCATTCAAGATAAATACACCCCGTACCTGAGTCCTATATCGTAGGGACTCGACAGCGTTTTTTGTGAGTAACGGGAAAGGTAAAATGCAGTTGGTATCCTTTTTTTCAACATCTTGCAACATGTGTTCAATCTCTTCGAAAACATCCTCCTCCTCTGGTGAAACCTGAAAATAGAGTATGAAAAGAAAGAGGAAATAAATAACCAAACACACAGGGTCTACTAAGCATGTTAGCAATTTCTGACAATGATATATGTGATTGAACTGAACCATGTAAAAACGGAACTTACAAGTGATATAGATGCACCGGTTTTATTTGCCCTCCCTGTTCGTCCTATTCTGTGAATATACCCAGCAGGATTTGGAGGCATGTCAAAATTAACTACCTAAAGAAGGGTTAGAGAAAAAGATCAGTCCTGCAACCTATTACAGAAATTACAAGATTGAACTATATAACAGCAACGACTTTACCACGAACTTGTAAGAACATACAGAAGATGTCAACTATACTCAACTTCCTCACGTAATCGAATGAATACTGAGAAATTGGTTTCTTAAAACATATTCTATTTTTGTTTAGCAGATAAGCCAGAGAAAGGTGAAATATAGCTTCGCAAAAAGAATCATTGGTGAAGCTGACCACAAAAAGCTTAAAAAAAACTTATTTCCTTTTATTTTAAAGAGAGAACATTTGTTGCTTGTCCCTCGTTACATCAAACTGGGCACTAGTTCCCCGGAAGAAAAAAAATGAGCACTACTTGCTGGGTGAATTCAAAGTTTACACTGATGCTGCCACCAGGTCCAAAGTAAATATTGGTGCACTTAAAACAAAAAAAAAATAGCCTGCCCACCAGTTATTAACATATATGTTCAACTAGCCTTAGTTGTATTTACAGCATATAAAAACCAATTAGGTAGCGCTAATCATCATGGTTAAATTGGGCAATATGGTTGAGTAGACCAAGATATACTTACTGTAAAAACGTTTTTGAAGTCAATTCCTCTGACGACTCCGAATTCAGCATCTAAAGTTTGTTGCAAATGCTTGCGTGACCCCTTTGAATCTTTTTTGCTTTCCTTATTGGTTTGCTTCGCCTCCTTTGTTTTATTGTCGTCTGTTGCTATCAGGTAATCGAATAGCCTAGCATTGAAAGCCTAAAAGAAAGAAAAAGATACTTAAATGACTTCCCATATTTCAGAACCACCTTGTAATTGCAAGCTAGCAATCTAAGCTTATCAGGAAAGTCACACAAGTCACGTATCAAAGTTTTACTGACAGCCTTCTGTATCATTTTACTTCAGGCAACATAAAAGGCTTAGCAATACATAGAAACAGATATAAACAGCAATGATCTGTTTGCACGCCATGTGCCAGCACCTAAGGCCTTGTTTGGACGTGAGGGTGGATATTTCCAGGGAAAGGATGACCAGGGTGGAATATTCTTGGTCAAATTAAAATCCCGGGGAAAATTCAGATGACCCTTTGGGCAGGAGCGAGGGGAGCGCCGGGAGCGAGGGAGGGGTGGGCGAGAGCGAGGCGCCGCGAGCGAGCGAGACAGGGAATTGTCTCCCGATGTCGCGAGGCGTGGATCCTATCCCAGGGATATGGCGGGGATCGGGCCGAGAAACCTCGGGGCTTCGAGGGTCCAAATGTCCACACAGCTAGCCCGGGCCAGGTTTTCCCGCGTGGGCTTTGCACCCGGGGAAGGGGCCGGGATCCCAGGGGGATCCCTGGGTTACCAAACTAGCCCTAAAGGTATAATCAGGTTACATCACCCTCATCATGGACAAATACCAACACTAAAACTAGCCTAGGGGGTTAAGTGGCCCGGTTTTACAAGTTTTAAGGGGTGCATATCTAGTTTTCTAGTTGCGGATGCTAAGTAGACACACAATACCAAATTCAAAGGGTATATATTTTTTTATATAAAACATTTAACAAGGCAGTAAACACCCTTTATAATTTTCCAATAGTCGACACTGTTAGAAATCCTCTGACGCGTATGTATAAAATGAAGCCTGCCTTGTTAAAAATGTTGATTAGCAATCTACTGAAACCCAAGAAAGTTAATTAGCTTAACTGGTAAACAATTGGAGGGAAGAAAACTAATCATTCATTACAAGATAAAACATGGGAACACAAGATAATACAATTTAAGATCAATTATCTACACACACACACACACACAAAAGGCAGGCTCTGGAGAAGCACTACCTCAATAATATGTAGGCGAGAATTTTGTGGCAACTCAGCATTCAACACTGCAGATCTTATCGCAAACTGTAAAAGTACAGCATATTCCTCAAATGTTAGTTAATTTATAAACAACCATATATATCTAAAATAAGAAACAGGAATAGAGAAACTAGCAATGACCAAAGTATTCTATTACGAAAGGAATGAAGTGCGGAACATGCTCCTGGAAGGAACAGTTGTTAAGAAGAATGCCATAACATCTCTCAAACGGCAATAAAAAAGATTGACAAAACTTCATGCTGCAGATTTGACAGAACTTCTCCTTAGTGATAGATTCATATTCATCTGTTGGTGCTCACATACTCAATGTCCAAACGGTAGTAGTTCAATTATTGTCCCATTAAATATTTTTGGACTAGAATTGATATAAATTTTCAAATTTCATTTCTGTTCAAATGCCAGATGATAATCCGTAACTCTATCAAATGAAACTATGCAAGAAAAGAGCAGCGCAGATAACAAGTTACAGATCCAAATCATATCACTACTGGAAGCAAATAGCAGTACCAATTTACCTTTTCCAGGAACAATCTTAATCTGAATGCATTGTCAATTGAGTTCACAAATATTAGAACTTTCTTTTGAATAAGCTCTAACTTCAGAAGGGAAAGGATATAAAGCATCTTATCCTTAGCACTGCATGAAATCTGTGGGCAAAAGATTGGGGGTAACTTAATCTGTGGTATTGAAATAAAAACACTAAAGCTACAGAAAATCAGCACAAGAACTGTAAATAGACAAAGTCATTATTTAAGAATGGTCCCAAAAAAGGGCTATGGACAGGGAACCATACTAACTTGTATACAATACCCGCTGAAGTCTACTATGGATTTACAGTTAGAATTTTCAAGTAATATTGTACAAACAGTGAGATCAACAAGCCTATGATGTAATGTAAAAGGGAAGCAGAAGATATTTACCCAAAATTGTTGCACATTTCTAGGGACCACGTCATCCTTTGCATGACCAACCTCGGTAAGAGTTAAAACAAAAGGGTTGTGCAGAAGTAGCTTTGTTAGTTTGTCGATATCAGGGCTGCAACAAATAAATTTTGATATTAGACAAATCATACAAAACCCAAACAGAAGTAAAGGTTAACTATATCAAAGCTACTTTAGTTTGCAATGTTCTATGTCGCCCGCAGGGGACCACCAACTCGGCTGTTGCGTGGTTGACGGTTAAAAAGAGGAGCAAAAATATAACGAAAGATCGTGCTGCAGTTGTTGGAGAATCTTAAGCATTCATAGTAGGTCCTTTTTAAGATTTAAAATGAGACAAGATCTCCAATTTTGAAACATAAGAGAATGGGAATGGAAGAATTGGTTCAGAATAGAAACCAAAACCAAGAGCATGATTTTGAGATACATTTGTTGTGTGTTTTACAAGAGCGTTGTGCTCACAAGTGTGTTTGTTTTTTTGTGTTGGATCTGACATGTGAGCAAAAGTATATTTGTTTATTTATACCCCTTGGAAGGTTGCTAGCCCCACATGTGAGTAGAAATGTACTTGTTTATTTGTCATGTTGGTCCCACATGTGAACTCACCACCAACTTCAACCTTTATAAGTAGGAAAGGAAAGATATATTAAGCTACTAGCAAAATCACATCAAGAAATGGAACACCGAAAACCATGTTAAGCAGCAACCATCCAGTAAGGGTGTGTTTGGTTTCAGTCATCAACTGGAATGGACATGGGTCGGACCCGTTCCAAGGCCTAGTTCTTGTGTTTGGTATGTAGCTGGAACAGGAACCAACTCGTTCCCACCAAGGGAATATTCGGCCCATATCCGGAATGGCCGATCCCTCCAAATCGGAGGAACCACGCGGAACCGGTTTGGGTCTCGCTCTAACCCCTCACTCCCGAGAAATCCTATCGCCTCTCCATCTTGCGCCGCTTCTCTCTCGATCTGAAGAGGAGCTGGTGCAGCGGCCAGGCGATTGGAGGGCGATGGCCTGATCTGCGGGAGGGCGTCACCGGCGGCCTGATCTGGTGTGTGGGGGGCTGATCTGCTGGTACGCTGCTGCCTGGTCTGCTGGGGGGCTGCGTCGACCAGGCCTGCTGGGGGCTGCGGTCGCATCTTCCATGTGAATTAGCGATGATTTTTCTTGCTGGAGGCAGAGGAGCGGTAGCAGATCGTAGCTTTCATATATTCTTGGTTCTTCTGTGTAAATTGCTTCTTTTTGTTTGTAGAAATGTATTGATGCAAGAGGAATAGTCGTAAGATACGTTTGATATCGTGTATCTGCCATGCTTGTGTGTGCATATTATCAAAATGAACTAAATTCGTTTTATTCTGTCTCACCAACCAAACGCTAAAATGTAACCATTCCATTCCATCTATTGTCTCAGCCAAACATAAGAACGGGACCGACTACCCATTCTAGTGGAATCGAATGTCATGGAACCATTACATTCCATTCCACTTCGTTCCGCAACCAAACACACCCTAAGAGAATCAGCAAGGTAACTCAGGGAACAGCTAAATATCCACAAACTGAAGTGCCAGCTCCATTCACTTGATTCAAATGCTAGTGAGATGCTTAAAGCTGTTACCAGTGCAGACTGCGGAATTAAGATGTTTTGAATAACTGCAGAAAAAGGAAGCAAGAAGAACCAAATTTCACCTTGAAGTTGCAGACATCAGGATGGATTGGCAACTTCTTGGGATATGTGGGACAAGTGCCTTCAAGTCATCTTCGCAGCGATAGGATAGGAGAAGGTCAGCCTGGGAGCTAACCATTAAGAGATTAGTAACTTCTTCAAAAGGACATTTAGGCATTCTGATACATTACGACAATTGAATGAAATTTGATACACAAAACTGTAATGTAACATATATTTGCCAATATAAGTATGTTAAAAGTCATGACAGTAGATATTTGAAACACGCCACTCTAAAACATGGTATAGTTTAAACAGCAACAATGGGTACTGGCATAGAAAATGTTCTCAATTCTCCATTACCATAAATCAAATCCCCATATTCGCAGTGGCACATGACAGTATCATTCAGGCAGCATAGGCACTAATACTGTAAACGACTCAATTAAACAGTTTTTAAGTTGAAGCTGAAAATTCAACACCCCTGAATACTATTTTGCAAAACAATATAGATCCACAACTTCGACAGCTATGTTGTGTTTTTGTATATGGGAAGAGACAACATAATTTGATATTTCAAACCCATAAGAAACTTGTTCATTCCTCGTTGGGATAAAATCTTTCCAAGACTATGCATAAATACTGCAACAGGCAAACAAATTGCACCTCATCAAGAATCATCATTGAAAGTGACTCTTTAATAGATGATCCCTGGACAATGCCCTTTGATATGCATGCTGCAACACAAGCTGGGGTTGTCACAAGAATATTAGGGGGGCCAGACAGTGCAAGTTTCTGCAAGTAACAAGAAGCACACGCAAGTTAGCTGTGTCAATAAATATAACCCTAAAAAATTGATACTATTTGGAGAAAATATTGGTCGAACTCAAACAAGACAAAAATGTCTCACAATATCTTTATCTGACATGCTCGCGGTCACTTGAACAATCTTCAACTTGGATGTACACAACTCAAGGAGAGATGATGCCTCATTATAAACCTACAGCAAGAAGAAAGGATAAAAAGCAACAGTAAGATATTTGGCAATGACTAGTCATATCATAATATTTAACATGGGTAGAAGTTTATTTGCAATACACTAGATTGTAATCTGAATCACTGAAGTACTAATTAGCAGGTCTAACATTCAAAGAACTCGCAAAAAAATCTCACAACATCCAGCATCAAATAGAAGAACAATTCATATTGTTGTGCATAGTTCAGGACGTAATATTAACTAGAGATAATTCAATAAGCAACTCTACAGCAGCTGCCTATACACATACACAATATCTTGCGGAGAAACAGAAGTCGGATACCTGCTGGCATAACTCGCGGGTTGGCACCAGGATCAAGGCGTTTGGTGCAGATTTCCGAATACGCCCTTCTTTGCACAACTTCAACAGCTCTTGCAGCAGCGGGAGAAGGTAGGCAAAGGTCTTTCCAGAACCAGTCTTGGCCTTTGCGACCACATCCTTCCCTTCCTGGAACCGCAACATTAGGCCGTCGTTCAGTACCACGAACTACGGGAAATCAAACAGTTGCATTTTGAACTAAATGGCTACCACAATCATGAGTAGAGCTTGAACTAAACCCAACTCTAATTCAGTCCGGTCTGCATTGACAAGCGTCAGAAGGCTGCTGCGCCTAACCCAAAAGATTCACGAGAGAAAGCAAGCAGGCTGGCTATCATAATACTACTGCAATTGGCTAATTTATCAGGCTAAACAGTCTAAAACTTGTTCCAATGAGAGCTTACTAAATTTCTGGCTCCTGAGCTTACTAACTTTTAACCAGTTGTTGAGTAAACGCCACCGGAACGAGCGGGACTGGAAGCTAGTAGTAAAGAGGGAAGGCAGAAATCGCGCACCAGGATGAGCGGGATGGCCTCTCGCTGGATCGGGGTGGTCTTGGTCAAGCCCTTCTTCCTCAGGGCCCTCTTGAGCTGCTCGTCCAGCCCCAGCTCATCAAACGTCACATCCCTCTCCTCCTCCTCCTCTGCCGCCGCCGCCGCCTCCTCCTTCCCCTCCTCCACGCCGCCACTCGCAGCGTCCGCGCTCCGCCCCTCCGCCACCTCGCTTCCAGCGCCCCCTGCTTCCTGCGCAGCCGCCTCCTCCGCCGCCTTCGCGGCCGGTGCGTCCTCGTGCGCCGCCGCCGCCGCCTCTACATGCTCCTCCCCCCGGAGCGAGCCGCGCTGCTTCTGCTTCTTCGCCATGGGTTTCTTCCTGGGGAACGAACGAACGGCTGCCGCTAGGGTTTAAGGGAGTCTTTCTTTTTCGTTGGAAGTTATGAGGAAAATGGATGGCCCGCGAAAACATTGGGCCACATGGGCCGCCGGCGACGAATGTGACACGCGGATCGTGGCCCTCAAGTTTGCGAACTGGCGCTATCTAAGCCGTCCGAGGTAGATCGACGGCCGAAATTGCTCTTCGGAAAAGAGAAAGATGGACCCCAAAAAAAAAGAGACCGTTCACCGTTGTGCAGTTGCAGCCAACTCCACTCCCCTCTCCCCTTGCAGCCGCCGCCGCTCGCCGTCGCGATGGCCGAGACGGTGGACTTCGCGAGCGGCGATGGGGAGGCCTGGCGTGCGGCGCTGGGCGCGTACGACCGCCGGCTCGCGGCGCTGGACAAGCCCGACCTCCTGGACGCCGACTCCTTCTACCGCCACGAGCTCCCCCTCCTGCTGCACCGCCGCGGCCCGGACCCCTTCCTCGCCAAGCCGGAGCTGGTGCAGCTCATGCAGTGGAAGCTCTCGCGCGGCAAGTGGAGGTCAGGGTCTCTTCCTGCTTTTCAGTTTATTTTTCCACGTTGGTTGGGTAACTTGGGTTGCATAGCACAGCTGCATTTCAAGTTTTCCCCTTGCTAGGGATGGCGTGGTGCCTCCTGCTGAAAGTCTCCAATGGGATTTTGACAGTTTGAATACAGTATTTTATTGATGACAAGAATGACAAATCCAAAACTAGTGCATGAAAGAACTGTGTATCTATGTGCACACAACTGTGGTCTGTTGATGTTCTCAAAATTTAAAATTGACAGTAGAACAAGCCTGAAGCAACACCACATGTTTTCTGCACAAGACGATGTATTTAATAAAGCTCGCAGACGTAATTTCTGAAATGTCACTTCGAATTCACTAGCCATGGACCAAGGTTGAATATACTTACTATAATCATTTAAGATATTTTACATTAAAAAGACTAAAGTGGTCTATCACAACATAACCAGCTGGAATATAAATTATACTAAAGAAATACAAAAAGTTGGAATGGAAATCCCTTGACTCATAATATACAGGAACTTTCTTTTTTGAGATTAAATATACAGGAACTTGAGAACTTTTGTCATCAAGGTATGGGGGCACTTGCGTGATACGACAGTAACTTCAGCATAGAGTGTGTACAATTTGCATAGAATTGGTGACTCAGAGAAAAACAAGTAGGATACCTTGGAATGTGATTGGTTGGAGTATTATTACCATGATGCTAGATTGCTAGTAATATCTTAATTGCTTGGTTTATTATTTTTATCCATTTAGGCGGTGTGCTAGTATCGTGCTTGCTGGCCAACAATATCCAACCTTCACTCTGCACTTGTTGCTAGGCCGAGGCTGATGGATTTCGTCAAAAGCTTGGATGACAAAGTTGTAGAGTCAGCGTCACGCAAGGCATTTGCAGCGCTGCCCGACCTCAGCAAGGCCATCACCGAGCTCACCGTGCTCAAGGGTGTTGGCCCTGCCACTGCATCCGCGGTGCTCGCTGCCTATGCACCCGATGTTGCACCCTTCATGTCAGACGAAGTGAGCTTGTTCAAATGTTCATTTTTCCTCAATGTATCTGCCTTTCTAGGCGATATGGTTGCACCTTTTGTGTTGTAAGCTTTAGTGAAATGTGTTCAGGCAATGGTCGCAGCCTTGGGCAATGTAAAGGAATACACTCTGAAGCAGTACCTTGCGTTTGCGGAGAAGTTGCAGGCTAAAGCGGAGGTATGAATGTTGCCCTGCATTTGATATATCTGTTAAAATGTTGCAACGATAGCATCATTTCCTTGATTGTGTTGGTTGAACTGTTCTGCAAAATGTGGCCTTGAGTTGAATCAGGTAGCTGCAAGCGTATGATGTATTATTGTTGTGTGCTGTAAGATGATCATCAATTGATTTCGGCCATAGTTCAAAAGTTCTAATTCACCAGTCCAAACTGAAAACTTTCAGTAAATGCAGTATTTGATCGTTCTCTCCATCTGGACAAGCTAAAATTACATTAAAAATAGCTGATTGTCACAATGTGCTCTGTTTTATTAGTTAATCTTGGCTAGCAGTTTGGAGTTGAACATACAAATGTATATTTGTGTTATTACTGCTTCAGGAGAAGTTCCATTTTAGCAATGTAAAAGAGCACTAGTTTGCAGTTCGGCGACCCTTTCCCCAATAGTAACACAAAATATATTTAAAAAGTTATTGGGCTTATTATTTCTTTTCCATGAGATGCATGTCCAGATCACATCTCAAGTTTTTAGTTGCATATATATCTGTCCAAGACTTAGAGGCTCCATATGACACAATAGGGCAGTAGGCTAATTAATACTCCCTCCATAACAAATATAAGACGTTTTTATGCCATTATATGCAAAACCAAGAAACGTCTTACATTTTGGTACAGAGGGAGTAATTACTAAGATGATACAAAGCATGTTATACTTGCAGTTGCAGGTCATAGATTTGTTACACTTCGCTAATTTCCATCGATATAGTTCCTAATTTGTTACCTTGTGCTAATTTCCACGTTATACTCGTGATTTCAAAATATTAATTGTAGAGCTTGAAAAATCGTTTGGCTGACAACTTGTGTTCTTCCTCAAGGAGTTGAGCGTAGGAGGAGAAAGCTTCACGCCTTCGGATGTTGAGAGAGCTTTGTGGAGCTCGGCAATCGCCTCCAAGCCACCGAAGGCACCAGCAGGTGGGAAGAGAAAACGATGACTTGTGCCGCCGCACCTGGTTGTGCTAGAGCTAGAATGGTCTGCTGGTGGTAGGCCTTAGTTCGATCTTTGTAAAATGTATGTCATGTACTTTGATGCCTTTGGATCAGCCAAAAATATTTGTGAATGGCTCACCTCTGAGCTCTGGTATTTGACCTGGTGTATTCGGACAAAAGGGTTAACAGCCCTATGAAATTGCCATCAAATCCATAGATCATTGCAGTTAGCCTTTTTCATTCACAGGATTACTAAAATGTGGGAATAGGAAAAAAAAAGTACAGTATGGAATGGCAATGCCATGTTTAATACTACAGGATTAGAAGGAGCGTTTGATCGTCCATGGGAAAAGCATAGGATTCTTCACATAAGGTTGGAGTGAGCGTTTGATCACTCATAGGAAAAGCATAGAATTCTTCACATAAGGTAGTACAAATGATCCTAAGGAAAATTTCATATGGAATGCAATCCTGTGACCCATATAGAAAAAAAAAAACGCTCACTTGCCACAACGCTGACTGCCAGATAACATGATCAGGAAAAATATATTATAATCCAATTCCTTCAGAAATCGTTCGAATAAGAAGAACCTATTGGGTGGGTGGTTGTGTTGGGCAGGTGCATGAAATATAAAACGAAAATTGTGATGCTAATGTGGATCATAAATGTAGAACTATTGCGCTGTGGAGATTGCATGCCAACGGCCGGGACACATCGAGTTCTACGACTTCTGTCCTTGAAAACCGAAGCGGCGGGGTCATTCCCGAGATCTCATCATTCCCCATGAACTGGAGCCGCAGTTTCAGGCTGCCATTGCAAACGACGTGCATTTCATACGAAGGATAACCTCTCCTGCTTGACTACCCTCTTCTTTCGCCAACCAAACCAAAAGAGATCCATGGCAGCAGCCGCGGAGTGGTCCTCGCTCCCGTATGACCTCGTCCGCCGCGTCGCCGACTGCTTCCTCGCCGCCAACGACGTGGACTACTACATGGACCTCCGCGCCGTCTGCGGCAGTTGGCGCTCCGCCACCGACGACCCCAAGGACAGCCCGGACGACCCTCGCTTCCGTCCCCGGCAGTGGGCCGTGCTCGACGACGACGTCTTCCGGAGAGAGGACACGCGCCTCCTGGTGAACACCCACACCGGCCGCTTCCTCCGCAAGGAGCTCCCTCTGCTCGCCGGCCACCGCTACGTCGCCACCACTCCCGGTGGATTCTTCGTGCTGGCGGACTACGACGACTACAACGCCGCTCGCGTCCTCAACCCTTTCACAGGCCACATGATCCATTTCATGGCGAAGGTGCCCTCCGACATGGTGGATGCTGCTGCTGTCATCGGGTCACCCCCCACCCTCATCTTGCTCTGGGACTCGTATCGTGCGCTGTACATGGCTGACCCTGACAGTAGAAGTTTTGCTTTGTACCAAGATGAACACGCTTACCCGCTGATCCGGCTGGCAGTCGCCGGCGGCATGTATGCTGACGGCAAGCAGATACCGGTGCCGCCGCTGCCAGCTGCCGTGGCCGACAAGATCTTTGATCTGATGAAGCTAGCTGTTCTCCGTTGAACCGTCCGAGATGTTCTGCTCTGATGTTATTGAGGACGTTGCCGATGATGCTCCTGAGATTGGGCATGCAAACAACAACAGCTGCTACCTCGTACAATCCCTGAGAGAAGTGTTCATTGTCTTCAAGCTGCGGGATCATCGCATGGAGGTTTTCAAGATGAATTCCGACAGGGGTGTGCTCGAGTCCGTGAAGAGCATTGGACACTGTGCCATCTTCGTCGGTTGCTGCAGATGCCTGGCTGTTGATGCCGATAAGTTTCCATCTGTGGAGGCCAACTGCATCTACCACGTAGTAGGTACGAATCCATACCGTGGCATCCTTCATGACGTCTACAAGTATGACCTCGAGGACGGGACAGAAGAGATGGTCTCTGAAGCCATAAGTTGGTCAGATCCCATTACACGGAGGGATGCTGGCCCTCCTTTCACGGCCGTTCAGCTCCTTTCCCGCTACACCATCAACGTCCGGCATTCTGAACTTGTGATTCCAGAAATGTGTCGGAGTAGATATTGATCAGTTAGTTGAGGAGTTCTTCTCAACTTGAGGACAAGGAATTCATGTTTCCTCTGCAGTTAGCTTAATTTCGCTATCCCATGTTCAGGGCAAGAAGCAAGTTAAGTCTAGAGCTGCGACAATTAATATGGATCAGAGGGAGTAACAGAATATCTAATGCTTGTAATGCTTTCTGGTACCTGTGTCCATGTGTTCTTCCCTAACTCCCACTTAGCAATGAAATGTTGGTTCAAATCTGCTTCCACTTCTTGATTTGGCATTGCAATTCAATCACCCAGCATAATATATTGAGATATCAGTGTCCTCGCCAATGGCTTCGTGCCCACCAACGGCGACTCTTAATCAGCTGAAATGCCCTATCTTTTTGCACTCCATTCTGCAGAAATAAGATTTCAAGTGTATGTGTAATTTTTGCATATTGGAAACAATAGTTCAAATTTGCAATCCATTCAGGACTCTGAACATCAGCTCTGCAATCGTAGTGGTGAAAGGGTACCTCTAGCTTGATACAACCAACACAAAACGTTGGCAATCTGAAAATCTTTATGTAGTCAACAAGCCAATCTATAGAGTCTGAGTATGTTCAAGTGTTTTCATAGCTTTTTAAGGAGGCCAGAAAAATTCACCACAACCGGTAGGAAGATAGGCGCCAATGGAGAAAGCAAGTGCCAAGGACATAATCACTTTTGATCGTGATTGACTGCTGGCAGGGACGAAACTTACCTGGTATTGGCAGTTGACAGTGAAGGTCACACCCCAAAAAAGTTAAGGGACGGAACCTACACTAGGGGAATAGTTGAGGGGCGTACTGTACACTTATCTTGCTCCGAATTGCTATGACTACGGAGTAGTATTTAATCCGTGATGTTGCCATTAAATCCCAGGCATTATGAGATGATTCCGGATATTAGTTTTTATATTTAGTTTAGTTTAGATACAAGGACCGAGCTCTGCTTTAGAAGCGTAAGATTGATTCAGAAATTAAAACCTGGAACACGCAAGTGTTTAATTTTGGTGAGATATCTGTATATGTATCGGTAGTACTTCAGCCTTAGCAACTATGTTCAATTTTAAGCATATCAAGAAACAACCCGTTTATACTTCTATTAGGAAATATACAACATATATAAGCATCATATTTCTCAATTTTAAGTAATTATATGCTTACTAGAATGGAGAATACTTTTGCAAAAACACTAAATATTTTTGCACTCCAGGTTCCATCCATCTCCATGCATGAGAGTTGCGACCATAAAGGATAAAGCACAAGCACCAGTTGATGAAAAGTGCACATAAGCATAGCTGCTGCATATTGCAGAGCATTGCATGCATTTAAGTAGATAAGCTCAAAAGATTTAGTGTGCAACTGGTTAAAGATCAATACAGCACATGCAAATTGAAATGTTATGGAAATGAGGGGGTTCAACTTGATTAAATGTTAATAGCAGCACCAGCATGTAATAGACAAATTAGAACTAAATATATTTACTTCCACATAAGCAACTGCTGAGAAAAAATTTGTGAATTTACGTAGTTTACATATTTCAATAATAAATTTAAAAGCATATCACAACTAATATATGATCAGATAATAGAGTTAGGATACAGGAAGGTATCAACTCTTCAATCACAGTGAACATAACCATTCTGTATCAATTACCAAGATCAGACTTTAAAGTGGGTTCTCCTCTTAGTATCAGAGATAAGCATGAAGAGTGAAAAAAAAAGTTCAACATTTGATGTTACACTACTAACTCTACTTCATAACTGATGGAGTGATGAGTTTTGTTACTTGTGTAGTTGGCAACTGTTGCATTTATCCCCGGCATCTTCAATCTCAGCTCAAGCTTGTTTGGATAAATCTTCCAGTTGCAACAAGCTAGTTCAGGCATAACCAAGCTTAGACAGGCTGGACTCACTTCCAGCCATAGTAGTGTTGTATGTTGGTGTTATCTTCTTTTGCACTGGCACTGAAAGGACCCAATATTATTAGCCCCTGAAAGGTTTTGAAAACTGAAGTACACACTGGCAAGTGGACTTCAGATAGGATCAGAGTACCACTTTGCTCAAGTATCAATATCCGTTGCCAATAGAAATACTGCAAACCTGCTCCATTTTCAGCAAGATCAATGTTTCCTTATTGGTTGCTTCATAACCCAATCGCTCCCACAAACAATGTAATCAAGTGAAGGTGCACTAGTTCATTGCCCATTTATGATCCTAGTTTAATTCAACTCGGGAATTCTTCATCATCGACAGAATCCGAAAGGTCAGCATGTTCCCTAGGCTGATCTTGAACGGTCTGCCTCCCCCGACTCCGCTTTTGCCCTTTCCTTCTCTTTGACTTAGGCTTCTCTTCGAGATCCTTCACCCCACGCCTCTTATACATTTTAAAGCTTACATGTCTCTCCTCCGCCATCAGCCTCACCTTCTCAGTGATTTCAGCAGCAATCTGTCTGTTGTACAGTTTTTTCAGTCCCTTCATTAGCTTTGCAAATGTGTCTGGCTGCGGCATCAGCCCTGCCTCGAGCATGTCCAAGCAATACGAGCAGGCCTCCTTCACATGTTTCTTCGCATACAGTGCATGGATCCAGATTGTCCATGCACTCACATTCAGTTCACAGCCTCTGCTGGCAATGCAACCCCAAACATCCTTTGCAAGCTCAAGTTTCTCATCCCTGACTAGTGCATTGAGGAGGTCCTTCAGCACTCCGTACTGTGGTGCAACAAATAGCCCTCTCCCGACCATGTCCTTGAAATAATTGCACGCATCGACCAGCGATCCCTGGCCAACAAGCCCAGTCACCATGATTGCGAAGGTGTCGACCCCAGGACTAAGCCCGCTATTCTCCATCTCGTTCCACAATGTCATGGCTTGTTTCGTCTCTCCGAGCTTACAGGACAGCCGAATCGCCACATTGTAGATACTGAGGTCTGGGGGGCACCTACACTCCCTCATCCTCTCCATCAGCTCCAAGCACTCCTCCAGCTGATCCTTCTTCTCATGCGCCACAAAGAACCCAAGGTACACTGCAGGATCCACCCGCAGCCCGTCCCTCGACATGGAGTCCAAGAACTCGTACCCCTGGGATAACCTGCCTGCCTTGCAAAACGCAGTAACCAGAGTGCCGTAGGTGACAGAATCCGGCGTGCATCCTTTCCTCCGCATTTCAACAAACACCCGCATTACCTCATCAACCCTCCCCTTGGACCCGAGCCCCTGCATCAGGGTGGTGTAGGACACCGCGTTGGGAGGGCAATCCCGCCGCTCCATCTCCCTTGTCAGCTCGAACGCGTCCTCAAACCTGCCGTCGGCGACGAATCCCGCGAGCAGGGTGTTGAAGACGACGACGTCCGGGGCGACCCCGGCGGCCTTCATGCGGGCGAGCACGTGCTTGGCCTCGTCGAGCTTGCCCAGGCGGCACCAGCCGTAGAGCAGGGCGGTGTAGTGGCGGAGCTCGAGCGGGAGCCGGGGCTGGAGCTCCTCGACGAGCCGCTCGGCGGCGGCGACGTGGCCGGCCTTGGAGAGCGACTCGAGGAGGGAGAGGAAGAGGGAGGGGTGGTCGTGGGCGGGGCGGGAGGAGAGGAGCGAGAGCGCGAAGGGGAGGGCGCGCGGCGGCGGGAGGCGGCGGAGGACGGGCGAGAGGATGGAGGCGGAGAGGAGGTGGGAGGGGAGCGGCGCGAGGAGGGAGGGGCAGGGCGCGGCGGAGGCGCGGGAGAAGCACTTGGCGAGGAGCGCGAGGGAGGAGGGGAGCGGCGCGGTGGGCAGCGACGGGGAGCACCAGTGGAAGTAGCCGAGCGCGAGGGAGGAGGCGGCGCCGCAGCGGCGGAGCACGGCGTCGAGGAGGCGCGGGGAGGCCGGGTCGAGCCCCGACGCGGAGAGCGCGGAGGCGAGCCTCTGCGGGTCGGCGCCGTGGCGGCGGAGCAGGCGGTGCGCGTGCTCCGCGGAGGAGGCGAGGCCGTGGTCCGGGGCGGCGTCGGTGGAGAGGCGGCGCCGGCGGAGGGTGGCGGGGAGGAGGCGCTGCATCCTCGCGGTGGTGGGACGACTAGCGGGGGTTCTGCTGATCTGTTCTGTGTGCCATTGAAAACGAACAACTGCATGTCAGTCAAGATGCTTGTGGGCTTGTGGCGGACACCACGACGCCACAAGACTGAACCAATATTATCAGCTGATAGTGTCAAAAAATGATCTTATATTTTACTAGGATGGAGGGAGTACTATTATGGCATCTTTGATTCGTAGAATTGTAAAAATACATAAATAGAAAAATATAAGATTTGAGTGGCATATTCATTCAAATCCTATAGATTAGCAAGGAGTGTTTGATGCCACAGAAAAACAAAAAAATTATGAAAAGAGATTGGAGTGGGTGTCAGATTTCCTATGAAGTGTAGTACTCTTTTGTTCCTGCATATAAGACGTTCTTACAATTCAATTTGAACTACCAAAACATCTTATATTTAAGAACGGAGGGAGTACAAAATATCCATAGAAAAAATTCATATGGAATCCAATCCAATGGATCAAAGGACCAATATAGAAAAAAATCCTAAGGATTTCAATCCTCCAAAAATCCTATAGAGTTCCTTTGAATCAAAGGAGCCCTGAAATTTTTGTAACTTTTTTCCAAACCAGATGTTTATGAACATATGGTGGTGTGCTTGTTTACTCATTTCAGTTTATATGTCATCCATATCGAAATATTCAAAACATCTTATATTTATGAATGGAAGGGGTACAATTTTACAACGTGCTGAACCGCTCGATGAAATAATAAACATCCTGTTATGTACCAATAACTTTTATTTTCAATCTTTTTTTTAGAACAACTTTTATTTTCAATCAGTTGTTCAGTTTCCACCCAATTAGACACTAACCATCAGGTGTACAACACTGGGATGCATACTCCTCAGGTGGCAACAAAAATGTTGGCTCCTTAACCAGTTTATGGTCAAGTCACTAGCTATAGAAACACATCTGTTGTATCTTTGTCGACAATATCCTACTTCTACATCAGGGACGTGTGCTCCCACCAACAAACTCACGTATAAGATTGCCCTACAGGACCGCAAGTCCGCAAGAGCCAGAGAAATTTTTTGTTTGTCATCCACCTGATGGCATGGCCTGCTAATTGCGTACACCGGGGCTGTAACAACTGGCGCAAGTCTTCACTGGAAGCTCCAATAGACAAACGCATCAACTTGCATTATTTTTCCTCTCCAGTTTTATTGCCTCGTAAGATTTGACAACCTCCTTGAACTCTTCTTCAGCAGTCTCTGCGCATAATAAAATGTTGATGGTATTAGTAACTACAACGACAAATAATTGTGTACCAAGAAACATGGTCTCCGTGAAGAAATTAAGGAAGACGGTAACTACCTCTATTATCTTGATTTTGATCAGGGTGGACCTCCATTGCTTTTGTTCTAAAAGCACTCTGCATATGATGCCCCGAAGTCAGAAAACAAAACCACCTTGGTTAGGCCTGACACACGTACCAAAAAATTCTAACATTTCACACTAACAACAATCCTAACATTTTGATGTGTGGAGGTCTAGAGCAACGAATGTGTCCTCCTGATTTTTCCAGCCTTACTAACTAGTGATACAAGATGCTTTCAATTCTTGATTTTGCGAAAGAATCATTTTTTTTATCTAAACATTCGCCAATGTAGCCACCAATATTTCCAAATACTTCTCAACTCAACAAAATACTTAAGGATATACCATTTCTTAAGAATTTACAGTAGAAGAGATACTAAGAAATGCAAGGAGAAAACAGAATTGGCACACAAATACTTATCCTCATCAGAAAAATGGTGAAAAAAACACTCAGATATTTTTTTATGAACCACATGGTTTTTAAGTCATCCTACTATCAGCTCTCCTCAGAAACCACCTTAATACATTGATATGTGACTGGAAAGCATTTAAAACATCAACTGATTGCTTCACCCAAAGGAGTAGCAATGGAAAAACTGGAGAGATAATTTGGGTTTTCATTGAAGGTTGCTTATCTCGAGTTCTTGATAAAACACTTGAAAACAAGTGTTTGAACAAACATCAAAGTTCTTAAAGTGAATCCCATGGAAACCCCTTGTTGTCTAAAGAAAATTAATTTGGCATGACAGCTTCCTTAAGGATCTTCAGGTTAGCTTGATACATAATCAACATAAAAGATCAACCCCGGCATAATGTAGGAGATGATCATGTTAGGTGGGACAAGTTCAAAGTAAACTGAACAGAGGGCTGGAGGGACAATAGGATGACAGGATTGCAATACCTTTACTTCTGCATCAGTGTATGGAGTCCCTCGTGATCTATAAAGAAATAATATGGCTTGTCACAAAAAGAAGTATAACTCTGGATAAAATCATCATGTTCATAATCATAATTAATAAAGGACAAGTTTGGTGTTATAGATGCTTTTCGAAGTACTTCAATTAATATTTTCTTAAGATAGTAACAAACTGGGAACCTCTTTGTTTGAGCAACAAGACAAATATTTTACACAGCACAGCAATGCAATAATGATCCTGACACCTGATGTCGGATGGCTGCAAGTTGCTTCGTGATGTACCCTGTCAACTTGCTACTACCAAAGGTCCATTAAGGTATGTGATCCTTGACTCGTAAAGATTGGCATTACTGAAGCAAAGTATGACAGCTTATTTTCTTAAAACAAGTGATCATAGGAGTCAATTCCAAAAGGATCATATTGGTGAAACAAAAAAAATGATCATCTGACTGACGTATAATCCAGAACATAGTACACATAATTAAGGAAGTCGAGTCAATGGATGTTCATATGAAATCCTCTATAGAGCTTGCAAATCTACCAAATACATCATCTCCCTTCTTTTGGATTAGCGACATACAATCTGAGGTTCTCATTCAAGTGCACAACGAGTCAACTGATCACTCATAAACACGCATTCCACTTTTAATCCTGTGCAAGGCTACAAAATAAGTCCTTCGCAAAGGTATGACCGTGAAGAACCAGCAACCATGCCATAAGCAGATTGAAAGATGAACAGAAATATACAGCTAGAGGTTTAAATAGGCATGGAAATACCTATCAAGACCAAGAACGGTGTAATGATGCGACATAGGATAACCCCTAGGTCCTGCCGGAGTATAAGTCCGCCTATTTTTATTTTCCGAGTTAGGCGTATCTGACTGCCAATACCAGTCATCCCGCGGGATGTAATTATATCCACCTGGGGGGCCATTCTCCTTCCAACTTTCATAACTTTTCCTGAATTTGTTCCTCTCTCGGTTGAAAACACTTTGCATGTGCCTTATTCTTTGCTGGCCAAAATAACAAAAGATCAGCATACTGAAGGAGTAAACAGAGAAAGTAACTCTTAGGGCAATGTTTGAGAAACTAAACTTTGGGATTAGGACAAGATGTTACTAATTTAGCACAATGCAATTTCTCATGGATTCACATTACATTTACCGCAGGCAATGTTCTGAGGCAACACATATATATATGGCGAGCATAATTTCAAAAATTCTAAGTTCTAAAAAGGTAAATAGTGTGAACAGTTCAATGAACTCACAACTCTTTCCTGTTCATCCTCAAATTCCTGCTGCATACGTTGATAATATCTTCTCCTAGCATCGTCACTAAAAGTTCCACCGGTGGATCTTTTACTTGTCTTCCTCCAAGATGATGTTGTCTGCACCTTATTCAGCTTTTGACGGAAGAGCAGCAGGAAAAAGGAGTATATAAATAAACACTTAGAAGTCAAAAGGCAACGAAAACTGAGCGTATAACTGAGTACAGGATGATAAATTCGTCATCCCCTATTGGTTCTCCCTATGTCTTCAAAGTAGAGTTCACATTGGACTAATAACTGAACCAATGTAATTCTGGCAATACAGAAGTGAGCTTTAGAGAAAGCACGGCAGTTTTCTTCCTGTGTAAATCGCTAGATGGTCTATCTTAGTACTAGTATAGGCCAAAGACAATGACGAGAGACCAGCCTTGGCAAAATCATAAACACCAAACAGTACTAAATTTTAGAGAGCAAGATAATGATTCTCATCACACCATTACATCGACCTAAAGGACCCTTCTGCTATTTCCCATAAAAAACAACGACCTACAAAACATAGTACTATTGCTGAAGCCTCTAGACATAAACACAAATTTGGGGTAAACAAGCTAACAACCGCCAATCATGATGATCTAAAATGCCGTTTCCGGCAGTCTAGAAGGGGCAAATCGAAGAAGAAACTAACACTGACTTAGTAAGGTACCTGAGTGTAGAACCAATCAACACTTTTACGAACGTGGCCAACCTGTCACAGAGGAAAATACAAATAAAAATGTCGATCAAATGAAATGTAGCAGAAGATACTAAAATACATTTTATCTTCGAGCAAGTTGAATATCACAAAGATAACAAAGAGGCCAAGCAATTGGCAATAACCTCATATTACTGACAAGTCGTAGCAACACACCTCGCACGAAAGACAGGGAGTGTGGCAGGACAGTCCTAAGCATAACATTTACCCATTTGCAGTGCTCGTGTAATCTCGAGAGGAGGGCCTCGCTTTGGATCAACAGAGCGAGCAGTGAGGGGCGGTTCAAGAGCATTACTAACAGGATTCAAGTCAAGTGCCATGTATTTCAAACCACAGGAGGTTGTAAACAGCATAAGAAACACAAAATCCTTCAGAAGAGCAGCGGTGCTTTCCGCAACAGAGTTGATGCGGAATTGTGAATGGTGCAGCAGATTGCAGTTAAGCCAGAACTAAATGGAGCAAATCGTCATGGAAGCCGTGATACTAAACGAGCAAGCGAGACTGATGATCACGCACACCGCGATTATTGCATGCATTAACATGAACATCTACCGAGCTAGAACAGCGTGACAGGGGAAGCACTAAGAACGGAGAGGAAGGCGGGGTTGCTCACCGCGAGGGTCGCGGTGGCGGCGCCGACGAGGCCGAAGACGAGCAGCCCCCAGGCCTTGGAAGGCCGCTCCTCCTGCGCCCTCCCAGCGCCCGCGGATTTCCCCTCCTGCGGGGAGGACATCTCCTCCTCCGCGAATCCCTATCTCCCGATTCGAGCTCGCCGCCGGGGGTCGCGGGAGGCCAGGCTCATGCTTTCCCGGATCAAACCCCTCTGCCGCTTCGGCTAGCCTCTCCGCCGGGTTCTGCCGCGCTGCGGCGACCGGCGACCGGCGACCTCGGGGTGTGGGGAGGACGATTCGGAGTTGGATTGGTGGGCGGTGCGGGGAGACGGCCGGTGAGGGGGAGGAGGAGACGGGTCGCGGAGCCGCAGCCGAGTGATGGCGTGGCGACGCGTTGGATGAGTGGAATCGCGTTGCTTCGGGCTTTCGGCACACGGGTTCGGTCGGTCGGTCGATGCTGTGTTCCGCACGGAAAGCGGGATTTCCGCGTCCGTTGGATTCTTTTGTGGAGCATTTCTCGTCCGTCCGTTATTTTGCGCGCGGCTTTGGATTGATAGATAGACAGGGGCTGGGTTCCTGAAACTATGCGTGGATTAACATGGATTTCGATCTGGATATTTGACCCCGATCGTCGGGGAAATGGTTATAGGTTCATAGCCACGTTGATCCAATTCGACCCACTTATATCCAATCAACTTTATCCAGATCCAGACGAACACTCGTTCACAATGCACGGTTGTACTTCTTATGAAACTTTATATGTGGATTTTTTTTTATGTATAAAGTGTTACTCCCTTCATTCCTAAATATAAGATGTTTTAGATTTTCTCAAATTTGTATGCTCTAGACGCGGTTTAGCGTGTATATTCACTCATTTTAATCCATATGCATCTTAAACATCTTATAATTAGAAACGAAGAGAGTACGTAGCATATTTGATATAGGAAAACACTGGGGTGGTCCGATCTTCACGAGCTAGATGATATGTTGCCCTGGCACGAAGATCAATTGAAACCAAGAAGTAAAGCATTCTATGGAGAACATGTTTTATTTTATTTTTTGAAATGGTCAACCGGGGTCCCACCTGAATATATTTCAAAAGTCAGAAAATGTTACAGAGTTCACAACTGTTGTGAGGGGAGGAACTCACGCCGGAGTGGCCCTTTAGATTTTCAGACTTAAGCAGATGAGACCAAATAATCAAATCATCGATGATAGCTCTAATAGAAACGGAAGCATCAATGTGAAGCCCTTGAAAAACTTTCTTGTTTCTTGCTTCCCAAATTTTCCTAAGGATGAGAAGTAGCATGAAAGGGCGAACCAAAGTGGGCAGTTGTGCGGGTAGAGTTGTGTTCAAGAGATCTCCAATAGGCGTGGTCGTACGGCAGATGTCTGTTGCCCACCAAATCCATCGAGTTGCTGGGCAAAAGAAAAAGAGATGCTCACGGTCTTCAACCAAGTGGCTATATCTTGGACAAGCTTTGGTGTCCAGAATATTTTATGAACTACCCACAAAGTATGATCTTGATTCGTGACATTTGATGTCATAGTACCCCGTTGCAACCATGGCGCAAAAAACAGATGCAATTGATAAATGAGGCTTCGGCAAGGTGATCCCCAGAGTGCCTCCTGTTGCTGCTTAGGATTGTGTTGACTTTTGTTCGTCTTGAACCTCTTGTTGCTACTTAGGGTAGTGGTGACCTTTTTTCATCTTGAGCCTGCACGCTCCGCTGGGCTTTTGCCCTGTAAGAGCATTACTAGTAGAGCCCTTAAACCCTCAAACCCCTAAAAATAACCGTTTTTTTACAGTTTTCGCCGAAAAAACGCCATAGACTAGAACCTCTAAACCCTCAAACCCGTAAAAAAATTTAGAGGTCCAACCCTTAAACGACTTTGCAATCTGTAGAAGTAGGGGTTGAGGGGAAAATCTTCCCCCAACCCGCACTCCTCCTTGTCGCACTCCTCATCGCTGGAGCCAACCGTCGTCCTCCCCGCCGCCTCCGCCTCGCCTCCCGCCATGGAAAGGCCATGGCAGCGCCGCCGCCGCGCGCTGGCTCCCGCCCCCCGCCCGCCTCGCTTTGCCGGCGCCCGCCGGCGCCTATCCCCCCGCCCTTGCTTGCCGGCCGTCGCCGACGTGGTGGCGGCGACCACGTCGGCGGCGGCGGCGGGCGGCGGGCCTCGCAGCGCCTCCTCCGCCTCCCGCCTCCGCCCGGCCCCGCCTCCCTTGGCGCGCCTGCCACGCCACGGCCCGGCGCGCCCCCAAGAAGAGCCGCCAAGGCGGGGCCAGGCCTCGAGGCCGCCAAGGTCGTCGGCTCGTCCCCGGCCGTGAAGAAGCCGCGGAAGAAGCCCCCCGCCGCGGCCGCACCCCCGCCCGCCACCGTCGCCGAACCTTCTCCCGCCGCGCACGAGGTGCTCGAGGAAATGGCAACCCCATCCTCGTTCATGGACCTCCTCCAAAACGCGGAGGTGGACCTCGGAGCTCGAGGAAAAGCAGTTTACGGGTTGGGTTTGAGGGTTCTAGTATTTGCCCCTGTTTTTCAACCCTTAAAAGTGTCAAAAAGTGGCACTTCTCAACCCTTAAAAGTGCTTTGAGGATTTGAGGGTTTGAGGGTTCTACTAGTAATGCTCTAAGCTACTCTTGATCGTTGAACGTTCAGTACTTGTACTCTGAATCTTGTGTTACATTGTCTTTGTGTGAGCTTTAATAATTTAAAGCCACACGACTCTAGCGTCTTCATTCTAAAAAACAAGGTGATCCCCCCTCTCAGTTTTTGTTCATTTTTATTGCTAGTGGTCTCGCTGCCCTGTTGAAGAATGACAAGAAAAAGGGGAATTTTACATCTCTCAAGTTGTGTCTGCAAGCCCCTAACGATCTCATTTACGTACGCTGCTCTTTCTTAAGGCGGGCACACAACTAGCTAAGCCGCTAATAATGAAATATTTTTATGTTCTCAATGGTCGGCGTAGTCAGAATTTTGGGCGAGGGTGGTCCATGCAATATTTTTTTTTGCCAAGAATGCAACATGTCAAAATACTAATATATAAATTTAACAAGGTCCTGTCAACTTATTAAATTTACAGTCAGAACTAAAATTTACATAAAAGAAGATAACACAACTAATTTATCGAGCTAATCCTCACGGCCATAAAAGTCTTGATTATATCATAATATTTATTTGGGGGAAAATATATCTCGCGAAATGTTAAACCTTGTTCAAGCCCTGAAAGCGTTAGACATAAGCAAATTTTTAATCAAAGGGGATGAAAAGGCATACTTTGAATCGAAAAGAGATGAATAGTCGGTGGTGTTCTTGCCCTGTTGTTTTTGTTAGGGAACGTAGTAATTTCAAAATTTTCCCACGCACACGCAAGATCATGGTGATGCATAGCAACGAGAGGGGAGAGTGTCGTCCACGTACCCTCGTAGACCGTAAGCGAAAGCGTTATGACAACGCGGTTGATGTAGTCGTACGTCTTCACGATTGACCGATCCTAGTACCGAATGTACGACACCTCCGCGATCTGCACACGTTCAGCTCGGTGACGTCCCACGAACTCATGATCCAATAGAGATTTGAGGGAGAGTTTCGTCAGCACGACGATGTGATGACGGTGATGATGAAGCTACCGACGCAGGGCTTCGCCTAAGCACCGCTACGATATGATCGAGGTGGATTATGGTGGAGGGGGGCACCGCACACGGCTAAGAGATCAATGATCAACTTGTGTGTCTATGGGGTGCCCCCCTCCCCCGTATATAAAGGAGTGGAGGAGGGGGAGGAGGCCGGCCACCTAGGCGTGCCCCAAGGGGAGTCCTACTCCCACCGGGAGTAGGATTCCACCCCTTCCATGAGTAGGAGAAGGAGGGAAGGAAGGAGGAGAGATGGGGAAGGAAAAAGGAGGGCGCCGCCCCCCTTCCTAGTACAATTCTAACTAGATGGGGAGAGGGCGCACGGCCTGCCCTGGCCGCCCCTTCCTCTCTCCACCAAGGCCCATGAGGCCCATTACACTCCCCGGGGGGGTTCTGGTAACCCCCGGTACTCCGGTATTCGTCCAAACTCTCTCGGAACTCTTCCGAAGTCCAAACATAGTCATCCAATATATCAATCTTTATGTCTCGGCCATTTTGAGACTCCTCGTCATATCCGTGATCATATCCGGGACTCCGAACTACCTTCAGTACATCAAAACACATAAACTCATAATACCGATCGTCACCGAACTTTTAAGCGTGCGGACCCTACAGGTTCGAGAACTACGTAGACATGACTGAGACACGTCTCCGGTCAATAACCAATAGTGGAACCTGGATGCTCATATTGGCTCCTACATATTCTACAAAGATCTTTATTGGTCAAACCGCATAACAATATACGTTGTTCCCTTTGTCATCGGTATGTTACTTGCCCAAGATTCGATCGTCGGTATCTCAATAACTAGTTCAATCTCGTTACTGGCAAGTCTCTTTACTCGTTCCGTAATGCATCATCACGCAACTAACTCATTAGTCACATTGCTTGCAAGGCTTATAGTGATGTGCATTACCGAGAGGGCCCAGAGATACCCTCTCCGACAATAGGAGTGACAAATCCTAACCTCGACCTATGCCAACTCAACAAGTACCATTGGAGACACCTGTAGAGCACCTTTATAATCACCCAGTTACGTTGTGGCGTTTGGTAGCACACAAAGTGTTCCTCCGGTATTCGGGAGTTGCATAATCTCATAGTCATAGGAACATGTATAAGTCATGAAGAAAGCAATAGCAAAATACTAAACGATCAAATGCTAAGCTAACGGAATGGGTCAAGTCAATCACATCATTCTCTAATGATGTGATCTCGTTAATCAAATGACAACTCATGTCAATGGCTAGGAAACTTAACCATCTTTGATTCAACGAGCTAGTCAAGTAGAGGCATACTAGTGACACTCTGTTTGTCTATGTATTCACACATGTACTAAGTTTTCGGTTAATACAATTCTAGCATGAATAATAAACATTTATCATGGTATAAGGAAATACAAATAACAACTTTATTATTGCCTCTAGGGCATATTTCCTTCAGTCTCCCACTTGCACTAGAGTCAATAATCTAGACTTAGACAACGGGTCTGCAACATTCAGATCCTTATGTATCTTGCAAATCTCTATGCCGCCCTCCTTGACTTGGCCGTGGATGGAACTGAAACATCTCTTGATGTGCTTGGTTCTCTTGTGAAATCTGGATTCCTTTGCCAAGGCAATTGCACCAGTATTGTCACAAAAGATTTTCATTGGACCCCATGCACTAGGTATGACACCTAGATTGGATATGAACTCCTTCATCCAGACTCCTTCATTTGCTGCTTCCAAAGCAGCTATGTACTCCGCTTCACACGTAGATCCCACCACGATGCTTTGCTTAGAACTGCACCAACTAACAGCTCCACCGTTCAATATAAATACGTATCCGGTTTGTGACTTAG
Source organism: Aegilops speltoides (assembly GCA_021437245.1). Taxonomy (NCBI): domain Eukaryota; kingdom Viridiplantae; phylum Streptophyta; class Magnoliopsida; order Poales; family Poaceae; genus Aegilops; species Aegilops speltoides. The sequence continues at coordinate 123,721 of JAHHZJ010002156.1, forward strand.
AGTCATCCGGATAAGTGTCAAAGCTTGCATCGACGTAACCATTTACGACGAGATCTTTGTCACCTCCATAAACAAGAAACACATCCTTAGTCCTTTTCAGGTATTTCAGGATGTTCTTGACCGCTGTCCAGTGATCCACTCCTGGATTACTTTGGTACCTCCCTGCTAAACTTATAGCAAGGCACACATCAGTCAGTACACAAGATTGCATACATGATAGAGCCTATGGCTGAAGCATAGGGGACACCTTTCATTTTCTCTCTATCTTCCGCAGTGGTCGGGCTTTGAGTCTGACTCAACTTCACACCTTGTAACACAGGCAAGAACCCTTTCTTTGCTTGATCCATTTTGAACTTCTTCAAAACTTTGTCAAGGTATGTGCTCTGTGAAAGTCCAATTAAGCGTCTTGATCTATCTCTATAGATCTTAATGCCCAATATGTAAGCAGCTTCACCGAGGTCTTTCATTGAAAAGCTCTTATTCAAGTATCCTTTTATGCTATCTAGAAATTCTATATCATTTCCAAACAATAATATGTCATCCACATATAATATTAGAAGTGCTACAGAGCTCCCACTCACTTTCTTGTAAATACAGGCTTCTCCAAAAGTCTGTATAAAACCATATGCTTTGATCACACTATCAAACGTTTATTCCAACTCCGAGATGCTTGCACCAGTCCATAAATGGATCGCTGGAGCTTGCACACTTTGTTAGCATCCTTTGGATCGATAAACCTTCAGGTTGCATCATATACAACTCTTGTTCCAGAAATCCATCCAGGAATGCAGTCTTTACATCCATTTGCCAAATTTCATAATCATAAAATGCAGCAATTGCTAACATGATTTGGACGGACTTAAGCATCGCTACGGGTGAGAAGGTCTCATCGTAGTCAACTCCTTGAACTTGTTTGAAAACCTTTCGCAACAAGTCGAGCGTTGTAGACAGTTATATTACCATCAGCGTCTGTCTTCTTCTTGAAGATCCATTTATTCTCGATGGCCTGCTGATCATTGGGCAAGTCAACCAAAGTCCACACTTTGTTCTCATACATGGATCCCATCTCAGATTTCATAGTTCGCAGGTTCGTCATGGTCAAGTAACATGACTTCCAAAACAGGATTACCGTACCACTTTGGTGCGGATCTTACTCTGGTTGACCTACGAGGTTCGGTAGTAACTTGATCTGAAGTTACATGATCATCATCATTAGCTTCCTCACTAATTGGTGTAGGAGTCACAGGAACTGATTTCTGTGATGAACTTCTTTCCAATAAGGGAGCAGGTACAATTACCTCATCAAGTTCTACTTTCCTCCCGCTCACTTCTTTCGAGAGAAACTCCTTCTCTAGAAAGGATCCATTCTTAGCAACGAATGTCTTGCCTTCGGATCTGTGATAGAAGGTGTACCAACAGTCTCTTTTGGGTATCCTATGAAGACACATTTCTCTGATTTGGGTTTGAGCTTATTAGGTTGAAGCTTTTTCACGTAAGTATCGCAACCCCAAACTTTAAGGAACGACAACTTTGGTTTCTTGCCAAACCACAGTTCATAAGGCGTCGTCTCAACGGATTTAGATGGTGCCCTATTTAACGTGAATGCAGCCGTCTCTAAAGCATAACCCCAAAATGATAGCAGTAAATTAGTAAGAGACATCATAGATCGCACCATATCTAGTAAAGTACGATTACAACGTTCGGACACACCATTACGTTGTGGTGTTCCGGGTGGTGTGAGTTGTGAAACTATTCCGCATTGTTTCAAATGAAGACCAAACTCGTAACTCAAATATTCTCCTCCACGATCAGATCATAGAAATTTTGTTTTCTTGTTATGATGATTTTCCACTTCACTATGAAATTCTTTGAACTTTTCAAATGTTTCAGACTTATGCTTCATCAAGTAGACATACCCATATATGCTCAAATCATCTGTGAAGGTGAGAAAAGAACGATACCCGCTGCGAGCCTCAACATTCATCGGACCACATACATCAGTATGTATGATTTCCAACAAATCTGTTGCTCGCTCCATTGTTCCGGAGAACGGCGTTTTAGTCATCTTGCCCATAAGGCATGGTTCACAAGTACCAAGTGATTCATAATCAAGTGATTCCAAAAGTCCATCAAAATGGAGTTTCTTCATGCGCTTTACACCAATATGACCTAAATGGTAGTGCCACAAATAAGTTGCACTGTCATTATCAACTCTGCATCTTTTGGCTCCAATATTATGAATATGTTTATCATTGCTATCGAGATTCAATATAAATAGACCACTCTTCAAGGGTGCATGACCATAAAAGATATTACTCATATAAATAGAACAACCATTATTCTTTGATTTAAATGAATAACCATCTCGCATCAAACAAGATCCAAATATAATGTTCATGCTCAACACTGGCACCAAATAACAATTATTTAGGTCTAAAACTAATCCTGAAGGTAGATGTAGAGGTAGCGTGCCGATTGCGATCACATCGACTTTGGAACCATTTCCCACACGCATCGTTACCTCGTCCTTAGCCAATCTTCGCTTAATCCGTAGTCCCTGTTTCGAGTTGCAAATATTAGCAACAGAACCAGTATCAAATACCCAAGTGCTACTGCAAGCATTAGTAAGGTACACATCAATAATATGTATATCACATATACCTTTGTTCACCTTGCCATACTTCTTATCCGCCAAATACTTGGGGCAGTTCCGCTTCTAGTGACCAGTCCCTTTGCAGTAGAAGCACTCAGTTTCAGGATTAGGTCCAGACTTGGGCTTCTTCACTTGAGCAGCAACTTGGTTGCCGTTCTTCTTGAAGTTCCCCTTCTTCCCTTTACCCTTTTTCTTGAAACTGGTGGTCTTGTTGACCATCAACACTTGATGCTCCTTCTTGATTTCTACCTTCGAAGCCTTTAGCATTGCGAAGAGCTCGGGAATTGTCTTATCCACCCCTTGCATGTTATAGTTCATCACGAAGCTCTTGTAGCTTGGTGGCAGTGATTGAAGAATTCTGTCACTGACACTATCATCAGGAAGATTAACTCCTAGTTGAATCAAGTGATTATTATACCTAGACATTCTGAGTATATGTTCACTGGCAGAATTATTCTCGTCCATCTTGCAGTTGTAGAACTTATTGGAGACTTCATATCTCTCAATCCGGAAATTTGCTTGAAATATTAACTTCAACTCCTGGAACATCTCACATGCTCCATGACGTTCAAAACGTTGTTGAAGTCCCGGTTCTAAGCCATAAAGCATGGCACACTGAACTATCGAGTAGTCATCAGCTTTGCTCTGCCAGACGTTCATAACATCTGGCGTTGCTCCTGCAGCGGGTTTGGCACCTAGCGATGCTTGCAGGATGTAATTCTTATGTGCAGCAATGAGGATAATCCTCAAGTTACGGACCCAGTCCGTGTAGTTGCTACCATCATCTTTTAACTTAGCTTTCTCTAGGAATGCATTAAAATTCAACGGAACAACAGCACGGGCCATCTATCTACAACAACATAGACATGCAAAATACTACAGGTACTAAGTTCATGATAAATTAAAGTTCAATTAATCAAATTACTAAAGAACTCCCACTTAGATAGACATCCCTCTAATCATCTAAGTGATCACGTGATCCATATCAACTAAACCATGTCCGATCATCACGTGAGATGGAGTAGTTTTCAATGGTGAACATCACTATGTTGATCATATCTACTATATGATTCACGCTTGACCTTTCGGTCTCAGTGTTCCGAGGCCATATCTACATATGCTAGGCTCATCAAGTTTAACCCGAGTATTCTGCGTGTGCAAAACTGGCTTGCACCTATTGTATGTGAACGTAGAGCTTATCACACCCGATCGTCATGTGGTGTCTCGGCACGACGAACTTTCGCAACGGTGCATACTCAGGGAGAACACTTATACCTTGAAATTTAGTGAGAGATCATCTTATAATGCTACCGTCGATCTAAGCAAAATAAGATGCATAAAAGATAAACATCACATGTAATCAATATACGTGATATGATATGGCCATCATCATCTTGTGCCTTTGATCTCCATCTCCAAAGCACCGTCATGATCACCATCGTCATCGTAGCATCATTGTCGTCTCGCCAACTATTGTCGTCTCGCCAACTATTGCTTCTACGACTATCGCTACCGCTTAGTGATAAAGTAAAGCAATTACATGACGATTGCATTTCATACAATAAGGCGACAACCATATGGCTCCTGCCAGTTGCTGATAACTTCGTTACAAAACATGATCATCTCATACAATAAAATTTAGCATCATGTCTTGACCATATCACATCACAACATGCCCTGCAAGAACAAGTTATACGTCCTCTACTTTGTTGTTGCAAGTTTTACGTGGCTGCTACGGGCTGAGCAAGAACCATTCTTACCTACGCATCAAAACCACAATGATAGTTCGTCAAGTATGTGTTGTTTTGACCTTCACAAGGACCGGGCGTAGCCACACTAAATTCAACTAAAGTTGGAGAAACTGACACCCGCTAGCCACCCGTGTGCGAAGCACGTCGGTAGAACCAGTCTCGCGTAAGCGTACGCGTAATGTCGGTTCGGGCCGCTTCATCCAACAATACCGCCAAATCAAAGTATGACATGCTGGTAAGTAGTATGACTAGTATCGCCCACAACTCACTTGTGTTCTACTCGTGCATATAACATCTACGCATAAACCTGGCTCGGATGCCACTGTTGGGGAACATAGTAATTTCAAAATTTTCCTACGCACACGCAGGATCATGGTGATGCATAGCAACGAGAGGGGAGAGTGTCGTCCACGTACCCTCGTAGACCGTAAGCGGAAGCGTTATGACAACGCGGTTGATGTAGTCGTACGTCTTCACGATCGACCAATCCTAGTATCGAACATACGGCACCTCCGCGATCTGCACACGTTCAGCTCGGTGACGTCCTACAAACTCACGATCCAATAGAGCTTCGAGCGAGAGTTCCATTAGCATGACGGTGTGATGACGGTGATGATGAAGCTACCGAGGCTAGGCTTCGCCTAAGCACCGCTATGATATGACCGAGGTGGATAATGGTGGAGGGGGCACCGCACACGGCTAAGAGATCAATGATCAACTTGTGTGTCTATGGGGTGCCCCCCTCCCTCGTATATAAAGGAGTGCAGGAGGGGGAGGAGGCCGGCCTCCTAGGCGTGCCCCAAGGGGAGTCCTACTCCCACCGGGAGTAGGATTCCACCCCTTCCATGAGTAGGAGAAGGAGGGAAGGAAGGAGGAGAGAGGGGGAAGGAAAAAGGGGGGCGCCGCCCCCCTCCTAGTCCAATTCGGACTAGAGGTGGAGGGGCATGTGGCCTGCCTGGCCGCCCCTTCCTCTCTCCACCAAGGGCCATGAGGCCCATTACACTCCCCGGGGGTTCCGGTAACCCCCCGGTACTCCGGTATTCGTCCATACTCTCTCGGAACTCTACTGAAGTCCAAACATAGTCATCCAATATATCGATCTTTATGTCTCGACCATTTCGAGACTCCTCGTCATGTCCGTGATCATATCCGGGACTCCGAACTACCTTCAATACATCAAAACACGTAAACTCATAATATCGATTGTCACCGAACTTTTAAGCGTGTGGACCCTACGGGTTCGAGAACTATGTAGACATGACCGAGACACGTCTCTGGTCAATAACCAATAGCAGAACTGGATGCTCATATTGGCTCCTACATATTCTACGAAGATCTTTATCGGTCAAACCGCATAACAATATACGTTGTTCCCTTTGTCATCGGTATGTTACTTGCCCGAGATTCGATCGTCGGTATCTCAATACCTAGTTCAATCTCATTACCAGCAAGTCTCTTTACTCGTTCTGTAATGCATCATCCCGCAACTAACTCATTAGTCACATTGCGTGCAAGGCCTATAGTGATGTGCATTATCGAGAGGGCCCAGAGATACCTCTCCGACAATCGGAGTGACAAATCCTAATCTCGATCTATGCCAACTCAACAAGTACCATCGGAGACACCTTAGAGCACCTTTATAATCACCCAGTTACATTGTGACGTTTGGTAGCACACAAAGTGTTCCTTCGGTATTCGGTAGTTGCATAATCTCATAGTCATAGGAACATGTATAAGTCATGAAGAAAGTAATAGCAAAATACTAAACGATCAAATGCTAAGCTCACGAAATGGGTCAAGTCAATCACATCTTTCTCTAGTGATGTGATCTCGTTAATCAAATGACAACTCATGTCAATGGCTAGGAAACTTAACCATCTTTGATTCAACGAGCTAGTCAAGTAGAGGCATACTAGTGACACTCTGTTTGTCTATGTATTCACACATGTACTAAGTTTCCGGTTAATACAATTCTAGCATGAATAATAAACATTTATCATGATATAAGGAAATATAAATAACAACTTTATTATTGCCTCTAGGGCATATTTCCTTCAGTATTAGCGTTACAACATTTGCCTTGTTGTCTTAGCATAAGAGCATCTACACCCGGACTTAGCAAATTCGACCTGTTGAACGTTCACAAATGCGCTTGGACGCATCCATGTCGAACGACCCTTAAAAAGTCAAGACGGACAACCATGCTCCTCATATGTAAAACCCTTAAATTCAAGCACATCCAACATACCCATGAATATCACAAAACACTGAGTAGTTTCACATTCAAACATAGCTCAAGCATAAAAATTATTTGAATTGCACAATTCAAACATTAAGCTCCTTGGTTTTCACCGTGGATCGACATATGATCCACAAAATCATCTCGAAGTTTCTGATGCATTTGTATAAAATTCATAATCTGGTTTGCATCTTGATCCGGGATATGAACTTGTTCTCTAGGTTTCTCGAAATCATGGTTTTGGTACCTCTTCACTCTCATCCTCGACAATTATATTATGCAAAATGATGCAACATGTCATCAGCTGCCACAAAGTCTTTGATTCCCACATAATTGCAGCTCCATGAACAATTCCGCAACGAGCTCGGAGCATTCCGTGAAAGGATCGATATAGTTGACTAGAGGGGGGGTGAATAGGCAACTAACAATTTTTAGCTTTTCTTTACAAATTTAAACTTTGCATCAAAGTAGGTTGTCTAGATATGCAACTAGGTGAGCAACTGATATGTCTCCAATGTATCTATAATTTTTTATTGTTCCATGCTATTATATTACCCGTTTTGGATGTTTATGGGATTTACTTTACACATTTATATCATTTTTGGGACTAACCTACTAACCAGAGACCCAGCCCATATTGTTGTTTTTTTGCCTATTTCAGTGTTTCGAAGAAAAGGAATATCAAACGGAGTCCAAACGGAATGAAACCTTCAGGAGCGTGATTTTTGGAATGAACATGATCTAGAGGACTTGGAGTGCAAGTCAAGAAGCAATTGAGGAGCCACGAGGGTGGAGGGCATGCCCCCTCCTACTAGGCGCCCCCCTATCTCGTGGGCCCCTCGGGCGGCCACCGATGTACTTCCTCCTCCTATATATACCCATGTACCCCGATAACATCAAAGGCGACCATGAAAAACTATTTCCACCACCATAACCTTCTGTATCCTCGAGATCCCATCTTGGAGCCTTCGCCGGCGCTCCGCCGGAGGGGGAATCGACCATGGAGGGCTTCTACATCAGCACCATAGCCTCTCCGATGAGTTGTGAGTAGTTTACCACAGACCTTCGGGTCCATAGTTATTAGCTAGATGGCTTCTTCTCTCTCTTTAAATCTCAATACCATGTTCTCCTCGATCTTCTTGGAGATCTATTTGATGTAAGTCCTTTTGCAGTGTGTTTGTCGAGATCCGATGAATTGTGGGTTTATGATCAAGTTTATCTATGAGAAATATTTGAATCTCCTCTAAATTCTTTTATGTGTGATTAAGTTATCTTTGCAAGTCTCTTCGAATTATCAGTTTGGTTTGGCCTACTAGATTGATCTTTCTTGCAATGGGAGAAGTGCTTAGCTTTGGGTTCAATCTTGCGTGTCCTTTCCCAGTGACAGCAGGGGCAGCAAGGCACGTATTGTATTGTTGCCATCGAGGATAAAAATATGGGGTTTATATCATATTGCATGAGTTTATCCCTCTACATTATGTCATATTTGTTAAAGCGTTACTCCATTCTTTATGAACTTAATACTCTAGATGCATGCTGGATAGCGGTCGATGTGTGGAGTAATAGTAGTAGATGCAGGCAGGAGTCGGTTTACTTGTCACGGACGTTATGCCTATATACATGATCATGCCTAGATAATCTCATAATTATTCTCTTTTCTATCAATTGCTCGACAGTAATCTGTTCACCCACCGTAATACTTATGCTATCTTGAGAGAAGCCACTAGCGAAACCTATGGCCCCCGGGTCTATCTTTTATCATATAACCTTTCAATCTACTTTTATTTGCATCTTTACTTTTCCAATCTATATTATAAAATACCAAAAATATATTTATCTTATCATACTATCTCTATCAGATCTCAATTTCGCAAGTGGTCGTGAAGGGATTGACAACCCCTTTATTGCATTGGTTGCGAGTTCTTGTTTGTTTGTGTAGGTGTGAGGGACTTTTGAGGAGCCTCCTACTGGATGGATACCTTGGTTCTCAAAAACTGAGGGAAATACTTACGCTACTATTGCTGCTGTTGGGGAACGTAGCAGAAATTCAAAATTTTCCTACGTGTCACCAAGATCTATCTATGGAGAAACCAGCAACGAGCAGAAAGAGAGTGCATCTACATACCCTTGTAGATCGCTAAGCGGAAGCGTTCAAGTGAACGGGGTTGATGGAGTCGTACTCGTCGTGATTCAAATCACCGATGATCAAGTGCCGAACGCATAGCACCTCCGCGTTCAACACACGTACAGCCCGGTGACGTCTCCCACGCCTTGAACCAGCAAGGAGAGAGGGAGAGGTTGAGGAAGACTCCATCCAGCAGCAGCACAACGACGTGGTGGTGATGGAGGAGTGTGGCAATCCAGCAGGGCTTCGCTAAGCACCACGGGAGAGGAGGAGTGCTTGGGAGAGAGGAGAGGGCTGCAACCAAAGGCAGAGATCGAATCACGTGTATTGTGTCTGTCCCATGGGCAGCCCTATGCCTCACTATTTATAGGGGAAGAGGGGGGCTGCGCCCCCTTTAGGGTTTCCCACCCCAAGGGTGCGGCCAGCCTCAGATGGCATCTGGGGTGGCGGCCGGAGGGGGAGGAGAGGGAGGCGCAGGAGCATGGGCCTTAAGGCCCATCCGCCTAGGGTTTGCCCTCCCACCCTCCCTCGCGCTTGGGCCCCTTGTGGGGCGCACCAGCCCACTGGGCTGGTTCCTCCCACACATGGCCCACGCAGCCCTCTCGGGGTAGGTGGCCCCACTTGGTGGACCCGGGACCTCCGGTGGTCCCAGATGCTATCGATAAAACCCAAACTTTTCCGGTGACCAAAACAGACTTCCCATATATAAATCTTTACGTCCGGACCATTCCGAACTCCTCGTGACGTCCGGGATCTCATCCGGACTCAACAACATTCGGTAACCACATACAAGCTTCCTTTATAACCCTAGCGTCATCGAACCTTAAGTGTGTAGACCCTACGGGTTCGGGAGACATGTAGACATGACCGAGACGTTCTCCGGTCAATAACCAACAGCGGGATCTGGATACCCATGTTGGCTCCCACATGTTCCACGATGATCTCATCGGATGAACCACGATGTCAAGGACTTAATCAATCCCGTATACAATTCCCTTTGTCTAGCGATATTTTACTTGCCCGAGATTCGATCGTCGGTATACCGATACCTTGTTCAATCTCGTTACCGGCAAGTCTCTTTACTCGTTCCGTAACACATCATCCCGTGATCAACCCCTTGGTCACATTGTGCACATTATGATGATGTCCTACCGAGTGGGCCCAGAGATACCTCTCCGTTTACACGGAGTGACAAATCCCAGTCTCGATCCGTGTCAACCCAACAGACACTTTCGGAGATACCTGTAGTGCACCTTTATAGTCACCCAGTTACGTTGTGACGCTTGATACACCCAAAGCACTCCTACGGTATCCGGGAGTTACACGATCTCATGGTCTAAGGAAGAGATACTTGACATTGGAAAAGCTCTAGCAAACGAACTACACGATCTTTGTGCTATGCTTAGGATTGGGTCTTGTCCATCACATCATTCTCCTAGTGATGTGACCCGTTATCAACGACATCCAATGTCCATAGTCAGAAACCATGACTATCTGCTGATCACAACGAGCTAGTCTACTAGAGGCTCACTAGGGACATATTGTGGTCTATATATTCACACGTGTATTACGATTTCCGGATAATACAGCTTATAGCATGAATAAAAGACAATTATCATGAACAAGGAAATATAATAATACTTTTATTATTGCCTCTAGGGCATATTTCCAACAGTCTCCCACTTGCACTAGAGTCAATAATCTAGTTCACATCGCCATGTGATTAACACTCACAGTCACATCACCATGTGACCAACATCATCAAATGAATTCGGGGTTTGATCATGTTTTGCTTGTGAGAGAGGTTTTAGTCAACGGTGCGAACCTTTCAAATCCGTGTGTGCTTTGCAAATTTCTAGGTCATATTGTAAATGCTGCTTTCACGCTCCACTTGGAGCTATTTCAAATGGTTGCTCCACTATACGTATCCGGTTTGCTACTCAGAGTCACTCGGATATGTGTTAAAGCTTGTATCGACGTAACCCATTACGCCGAACTCTTTATCACCTCCATAATCGAGAAACATATCCTTATTCCTCTAAGGATAATATTGACCATTGTCCAATGATCCATTCCTGGATCATTCTTGTACCCCTTGACTAACTCATGGTAAGGCACACTTCCGGTGCGGTACACAGCATAGCATACTATAGAGCCTATGTCTGAAGCATAGGGGACGACATTCGTCCTTTCTCTCTCTTCTGCCGTGGTCGAGCTTTAACTCTTAACTTCATACCTTACAACTCAGGCAAGAACTCCTTCTTTGACTGGTCCATCTTGAACACCTTCAAGATCATGTCAAGGTATGTGCTCATTTTGAAAATACCATTTAGCGTTTTGATCTATCCTCATAGATCTTGATGCTCAATGTTCAAGCAGCTTAATCCAGGTTTTCTATTGAAAAACACTTTCCAATAACCCTATATGCTTTCCAGAAATTTCTACATCATTTCTGATCAACAATATGTCAACAACATATACTCATCAGAAATTCTATAGTGCTCCCACTCACTTCTTTGGAAATACAAGTTTCTCATAAATTTGTATAAACCCAAAATCTTTGATCATCTTATCAAAGTACATATTCCAACTCCGAGATGCTTACTCCAGTCCTTAGAAGGATCACTGGAGCTAGCATACCTTTTAGCATCCATAGGATCGACAAAAAACTTTCGGATTGTATCACATACAACCTTTCGTTACGAAGACTGGTAAGGGAACTCGTTTTGACATCCATCTGCCAGATTTCATAAATGCAGCTAATGCTAACATGATTCCGACGGACTTAAGCATCGCTACGGATGAGAAAATCTCATCGTAGTCAACTCCTTGAACTTGTGAAAAACTCTTCGCCACAAGTCGAGCTTCATAGACGGTGACATTACCGTCCACGTCCGTCTTCTTCTTAAAGATCCATTTATCTCAATGGCTTGCCGATCATCGGGCAAGTCCACCAAAGTCCATGCTTTGTTCTGATACATGGATCCTATCTCGGATTTCATGGCTTCTAGCCATTTGTCGGAATTTGGGCCCACCATTGCTTCTCCATAGCTCGTAGGTTCGCTGTTGTCTAGCAACGTGACCTTCAAGACAGGATTACTGTACCACTCTCAAGCAGTACGTATCCTTGTCACCCTACGAGGTACGGTAGTGACTTGATCCGAAGTTTCATGATCACTATCATAAGCTTCTACTTCAATTGGTGTAGGTGCCACAGGAACAACTTCCTGTGCCCTGCTACACACCAGTTGTAGTGACGGTTCAATAACCATATCAAGTCTCCACCATCCTCCCACTCAACTTTTCGAGACAAACTTTTCCTCGAGAAAGGACCCGATTCAAGAAACAATCCCTATTGCTTTTGGATCTGAATTAGGAGGTATACCCAACTGTTTTGGGTGTGCTATGAAGATGCATTTTATCCGCTTTGGGTTCGAGCTTATGAACTTGAAACTTTTTCACATAAGCGTCGCAGCCCCAAACCTTTAAGAAATGACAGCTTAGGTTTCTCTAAACCATAGTTCATACGTTGTCATCTCAACGGAATTACGTGGTGCCCCTTTTAAAGTGAATGTGGTTGTCTCTAATGCCTAACCCATAAATGATAGTGGCAATTCGATAAGAGACATCATGGTACACACCATATCCAATAGGGTGCAACTATGATGTTCAGACACACCATCAAACTATGGTGTTCCAGGTGGTATTAATTGTGAAACAATTTCCACAATGTCTTAATTGCGTGCCAAAGTTTGTAACTCAGATACTCATCTCTATGATCATATCATAGACATTTCATCCTCTTGTCACGATGATCTTCAACTTCACTCTGAAATTACTTGAACCATTCAATAATTCAGACTTGTGTTTCATCAAGTAAATATACTCTACATCTACTCGAATCATCGTGAAGTAAGAACATAGCGATATTCATTTGATGCCTCAAAGACTCATTGGACTGCACACATCAAAATGTGTTACTTCCAACAAGTTGCTATCTTGTTCCATCTTTACCGAAAAACGAGGCTTTTACTCATCTTGCCCATGTGGTATGATTTGCATATCTCAAGTGATTCAAAATCAAGTGAGTCCAAACGATCCATATGCATGGAGTTTCTTCATGCGTATACACCAATAGACATGGTTCGCATGTCTCAAACTTTTCAAAAACGAGCGAGTCCAAAGATCCATCAACATGGAGCTTCTTCATGCGTTTTACACCAATATGACTTACATGGCAGTGCCACAAGTAAGTGGTACTATCGTTACTATCTTATATCTTTTGGCATGAAAATGTGTATCACTACGATCGAGATTCAATAAACCATTCCTTTAGGTGCAAGACCATTGAAGGTATTATTCAAATAAATATAGTAACCATTATTCTCCTTAAATGAATAACCGTATTGCGATAGACATAATCCAATCATGTCTATGCTCAACGCAAACACCAAATCTCGATGGTAGAGGGCGTGCGATGCTTGATCACATCAACCTTGGAAACACTTCCAACACATATCGTCACTCACCTTTAACTAGTCTCCGCTTATTCCGTAGCTTTTATTTCGAGTTACTAACACTTAGCAACCGAACCGTATCTAATACCCGGTGCTACTCGGAGTACTAGTAAAGTACACATTAACATAATGTATATCCAATATACTTCTATCGACCTTTCCAGCCTTCTCATCTACCAAGTATCTAGGATAATTCCGCCCGATGGTTGTTCCCTCATTACGAAGCACTTAGTCTCGGGTTTGGGTTCAACCTTGGGTTTCTTCACTAGAGCAGAGCTGATTTGCCGCTTCATGGAGTATCCCTTCTTGCCCTTGCCCTTCTTGAAACTAGTGGTTTCACCAACCATCAACAATTGATGCTCCTTCTGATTTCTACTTTCGCGGTGTCAAACATCGCGAATACCTCAAGGATCATCATATCTATCCCGGTATGTTATAGCTCATCACGAAGCTCTAGCAGCTTGGTGGCAATGACTTTGGAGAAACATCACTATCTCATCCGGAAGATCAAATCCCACTCGATTCAAGTGATTGTTGCACTCGGATAATCGAGCACAAGCTCAACGATTGAGCATTTCTACCTTAGTTTGTAGGCTAAGAAAATCGCCGAGGTCTCATACCTCTTGACGTGGGCACGAGCCTGAAATCTCAATTTCAGCCCTCAAACATCTCATATGTTCCGCGACGTTTGAAAAACATCTTGGTGCCTTAATTCTAAACCGCTTATCCGAACTATCACGTAGTTATCAAAACGTGTATGTCCGATGTTCGCAACATCCACAAACGACGTTTGGGGTTCAAAGACATCGAACGGTGCATTAAGGACATGAGCTTTCTCGTCCGCATAATTGCTATGTCAACTTTCAACTATATTTTCTCTAGGAACATATCTAAACAGTGGAACTAAAGCGCGAGCTTCGACATAATTTGCAAAGATCTTTTGACTATGTTCGGGATAATTAAGTTCATCTTATGAACTCCCACTTAGATAGACATCCTCGGTCATCTAAGTGATTACATGATCCAAGTCAACTAGGCCGTGTCCGATCATCACGTGAGACGGACTAGTCATCATCGGTGAACATCTTCATGTTGATCGTATCTACTATACGACTCATGCTCGACCTTTCGGTCTCCGTGTTCCGAGGCCATGTCTGTACATGCTAGGCTCGTCAAGTTAACCCTAAGTGTTTTTTTGTGTAAAACCTGTCTTACACCCGTTGTATGTGAACGTAAGAATCCATCACACCCGATCATCACGTGGTGCTTAGAAGTTTACTTAACTGTAGCAATGGTGCAGTTAGGGAGAACACTTCTTGAAATTTTGTAAGGATCATCTTATTTACTACCGTCGTCCTAAGTAAACAAGATGCATAAACATGATAAACATCACATGCAATCAAATAGTGACATGATATGGCCAATATCATTTTGCTCCTTTGATCTCCATCTTCGGGCTCCATGATCATCATCGTCACCGCATGACACCATGATCTCCATCATCATGATCTCCATCATCGTGTCTCCATGAAGTTGTCTCGCCAACTTATTACTTCTACTACTATGGCTACCGTTAGCAATAAAGTAAAGTAATTACATGGCGTTGTTCAATGACACGCAGGTCATACAATAAATAAAGACAACTCCTATGGTTCTCGCCGTTGTCATACTCATCGACATGCAAGTCGTGATTCCTATTACAAGAACATGATCAATCTCATACATCACATATCATTCATCACATTCTTCTTGGCCATATCACATCACATAGCATACCCCGCAAAAACAAGTTAGACGTCCTCTAATTGTTGTTGCATGTTTTACGTGGCTGCTATGGGTTTCTAGCAAGAACGTCTCTTACCTACGCAAAACCACAACGTGATATGCCAATTGCTATTTACCCTTCATAAGGACCCTTTTCATCGAATCCGTTCCGACTAAAGTGGGAGAGATCGGCACCGCTAGCCACCTTATGCGAAGTGCATGTCAATCGGTGGAACACATCTCACGAAGAGTACGTAAGGTCGGTCCGGCCGCTTCATCCCACAATACCGTCGAAACAAGATTGGACTAGTAACGGTAAGCATATTGAACAACATCAACGCCCACAACTACTTTGTGTTCTACTCGTGCAAAGAATCTACGCAATAGACCTAGCTCATGATGCCATTGCTGGGGAACGAGCGTAAATTCAAAATTTTCCTACGTGTCACCAAGATCTATCTATGGAGAAACCAGCAACGAAAGGAAAGAGAGTGCATCTACATACCCTTGTAGATCGCTAAGCGGAAGCGTTCAAGTGAACGGGTTGATGGAGTCGTACTCGCCGTGATTCAAATCACCGATGATCAAGTGCGAACATACGGCACCTCGCGCTCAACACACGTACAACCCGGTGACGTCTCCCACGCCTTGATCCAGCAAGGAGAGAGGGAGAGGTTGAGGAAGACTCCATCCAGCAGCAGCACAACGGCGTGGTGGTGATGGAGGAGTGTGGCAATCTAGCAGGGCTTCGCTAAGCACCACGGGAGAGGAGGAGTGCTTGGGAGAGAGGAGAGGGCTGCAACCAAAGGCAGAGATCGAATCACGTGTATTGTGTCTGTCCCATGGGCAGCCCTATGCCTCACTATTTATAGGGGGAGAGGGGGGCTGCGCCCCCTTTAGGGTTTCCCACCAGGGGTGCGGCCAGCCTCCAGATGGCATCTGGGTGGCGGCTGAGGAGGGAGGAGAGGGAGGCGCAGGGAGCATGGGCCTTAAGGCCCATCTCGCCTAGGGTTTGCCCTCCCACCTCCCCGCGCTTGGGCCCCTTGTGGGGCGCACCAGCCCACAGGGCTGGTTCCTCCCACACATGGCCCACGCAGCCCTCTGGGGTAGGTGGCCCCACTTGGTGGACCAGGACCCTCCGGTGGTCCCAGACGTTATCGATAAAACCCAAACTTTTCGGTGACCAAAACAGACTTCCCATATATAAATCTTTACGTCCGGACCATTCCGAACTCCTCGTGACGTCCGGGATCTCATCCGGACTCAACAACATTCGGTAACCACATACAAGCTTCCTTTATAACCCTAGCGCCATCGAACCTTAGTGTGTAGACCCTACGGGTTCGGGAGACATGTAGACATGACCGAGACGTTCTCCGGTCAATAACCAACAGCGGATCTGGATACCCATGTTGGCTCCTACATGTTCCACGATGATCTCATCGGATGAACCACGATGTCAAGGACATAATCAATCCCGTATACAATTCCCTTTGTCTAGCGATATTTTACTTGCCCGAGATTCGATCGTCGATACCGATACCTTGTTCAATCTCGCTATCGCAAGTCTCTTTACTCGTTCCGTAACACATCATCCCGTGATCAACCCCTTGGTCACATTGTGCACATTATGATGATGTCCTACCGAGTGGGCCCAGAGATACCTCTCCGCTTACACGGAGTGACAAATCCCAGTCTCGATCCGTGTCAACCCAACAGACACTTTCGGAGATACCTGTAGTGCACCTTTATAGTCACCTAGTTACGTTGTGACGTTTGATACACCCAAAGCACTCCTACGGTATCCGGGAGTTACACGATCTCATGGTCTAAGGAAGAGATACTTGACATTGGAAAAGCTCTAGCAAACGAACTACACGATCTTTGTGCTATGCTTAGGATTGGGTCTTGTCCATCACATCATTCTCCTAATGATGTGATCCCGTTATCAACGACATCCAATGTCCATAGCCAGGAAACCATGACTATCTGTTGATCACAACGAGCTAGTCTACTAGAGGCTTACTAGGGACATATTGTGGTCTATATATTCACACGTGTATTACGATTTCCGGATAATACAGTTATAGCATGAATAAAAGACAATTATCATGAACAAGGAAATATAATAATACTTTTATTATTGCCTCTAGGGCATATTTCCAACAGCTGCATCACCCTTTCCTCTTCAAGGAAAACCAACGCAAGCTCAAGATGTAGCAAGAAGGATTTCTGGCGTCGTTGCCGGGGAGGTCTTCGCTCAAGTCAAGACATACCAAGTACCCATCACAAACTCATCTCCCTCACATTTACATTATTTGCCATTTGCCTCTCGTTTTCCTCTCCCCCACTTCACCCTTGCCATTTTATTCACCCCCCTTTCCCAATCTCCTCTCTCTTTTGCTTGCCTTTTTCTGTTTGCTTGTGTAATGGATTACTTGTCGCGATGGCGCAAGATAATACCAAATTGTGTGATTTCTCCAATACCAATAATAATGATTTCCTTAGTACTCCGATAGCTCCTCTTAATGATGTTGAGTCTTGTGAAATCAATACTTGGTTTGTGAATCTTGTTCGAAGATCAATTCTCCAAACCTTCCTAGTGAAGATGTCGCTACCCATCTAAACAACTTTGTTGATTTGTGTGATATGCAAAAGAAGAAAGATACGAATAATGATATTGTTAAATTGAAGTTATTTACGTTTTCACTTAGAGATCGTGCTAAAGTTTGGTTTTCGTCTTTGCCTAAGAATAGTATTAATTCATGGAACAAGTACAAAGATGCTTTTATCTCTAAGTATTTTCCTCCCGCTAAGATCATCACTCTTAGGAACGATGTTATGAATTTTAAACATCTTGATCATGAGCATGTTGCCCAATCTTGGGAAAGAATGAAATTGATGATTCGCAATTGCCCTACTCATGGTTTGAATTTATGGATGATCATACAAAATTTCTATGCCGGCTTGAATTTTGCTTCTAGAAATCTTTTAGATTCGGCCGCGGGAGGCACGTTTATGGAAATTACCTTAGGAGATGCTACAAAACTCCTTGATAATATTATGGCTAATTATTCTCAATGGCACACCGAAAGATCTACTAGTAAAAAAGTGCATGCTATAGAAGAAATTAATGTTTTGAGTGGAAAGATGGATGAACTTATGAAATTGTTTGCTACTAAGAGTGCTCCTATTGATCCCAATGATATGCCTTTATCTACTTTGATTGAGAATAATAATGAATCTATGGATGTGAATTTTGTCGGTAGGAATAGTTTTGGAAACAATGCTTATAGAGGAAACTTTAATCCTAGACCGTTCCCTAGTAATTCCTCTAATAATTATGGAAATTCCTACAATAATTCTTATGGTAATTTTAATAAGATGCCCTCTGATTTTGAGAATAGTGTGAAAGAATTTATGATTTCTCAAAAGAATTTTAATGCCTTGCTTGAAGAAAAATTGTTCAAAGTTGATGATTTGGCTAGGAATGTTGATAGACTCTCGCTTGATGTTGATTCTTTGAAACTTAGATCTACTTCTCCTAAGCATGATATCAATGAGTCTCTCAAAGCAATGAGAGTGTCCATTGATGAGTGCAAGGAAAGAACCGCTAGATTGCGTGCTAAGAAAGATTGCTTTATAAAGGCGTGTTCTTCTAGTTTCCATGAAAATAATGATGAAGATCTTAAAGTTATTGATGTGTCCCCTATTAGATCTTAGTTTTGCAATACTGAATCTTAATAATGATGGGATGGAGATGAGTCAACTTTAGTTAAAATGCATCCCAATGTTTTGGAGTTCTTAGATCTTGATGCTAAATTTCGTAAAAGTGGGATTGAGATGTCAAGACTTTAAATAGCATTGAACCCACTATCTTGGATTTCAAGGAATTTAATTATGATAATTGTTCTTTAGAAGATTGTATTTCCTTGTTGCACCATTGTGAATTCTCTTCATGCTTATAGTCAAAATAAAGCTTTAACCAAACATATTGTTGATGCCTTGATGCAATCTTTTGATGAAAAACTTAATTTGGAAGTTTCTATACCTAGAAAACTTTATGATGAGTGGGAACCTACTATAAAGATTAAAATTAAAGATCATGAGTGTTATGCTTTATGTGATTTGGGTGCTAGTGTTTCCACAATTCCAAAAACTTTATGTGATATTGTAGGTTTCCATGATCTTGATGATTGCTCTTTAAGTTTGCACCTTGCGGATTCCACCATTAAAAAGCCAATGGGAAGGATCAATGATGTCCTTATTGTTGCAAATAGAAATTTGGTGCCCGTAGATTTTATTGTTCTTGATATAGATTGCAATCTTTCTTGCCCTATTATTCTTGGTAGACCTTTCCTTAGAACGATTGGTGCGGTTATTGATATGAAGGAAGGGAATATTAGATTCCAATTTCCATTAAGGAAAGGCATGGAGCACTTTCCAAGAAAGAAAGTCAAATTACCTTATGAATCTATCATGTGAGATACTTATGAATTGAGTGCCAAAGATGGCACTACTTAGATCTATCCTCGCTTTTATGCCTAGCTAGGGGCATTAAACGATAGCGCTAGTTGGAGGCAACTGAATTTTCTTTGTGTTTTTGCTTTTGTTTCTGTTTAGTAATAAGTTTTGCATCTACCTTCTGTTTATATGTGTTTTTATGTTTTAATTAGTGTTTGTGCCAAGTAGAACCTATAGGATAACCTATGGTGATAGTTAATTTGATTCTGCTGAAAAACAGAAACTTTGCACACACGAAAATAATTTTGCCAATTCACAGAAACGTGCTTTTGCGTTGATTCTTTTTGCTGTAGATCAATAGACAAATTTCCCAGGACTTCTTATTTTGGTAGGATTTTTAAACTTCCAGAAGTATTCGAGAGTTACAGATTGCTACAGACTGTTCTGTTTTTGACAGATTCTGTTTTTCGTGTGTTGTTTGCTTATTTTGATGCATCTATGGCTAGTATTAAGTGGTATGAACCATAGAGAACTTGGAATACAGTAGGTTTAACACCAATATAAATAAAGAATGAGTTCATTATAGTACCTTATGTGGTGGTTTTTGTTTCTTTCACTAATGGAGCTTATGAGATTTCCTGTTGAGTTTTGTGTTGTGAAGTTTTCAAGTTTTGGGTAAAGATTTGATGGACTATGGAATAAGGAGTGGAAAAAGCCTAAGCTTGGGGATGCCCATGGCACCCCAAGATATTCAAGAATAGCCAAAAGCCTAAGCTTGGGGATGCCCCCGGAAGGCATCCCCTCTTTCGTCTTCGTTCATTGGTAACTTTACTTGGAGCTATATTTTTATTCGCCACATGATATGTGTTTTGCTTGGAGAGTTGATACGTCTCCAATGTATCTATAATTTATGAAGCATTCATGCTATTTTATTATCTATTTTGGATGTTTACGGGCTTTATTATACACTTTTATATTACTTTTGGGACTAACCTACTAACCGGAGGCCCAACCCATATTGTTGTTTTATTGCCTGTTTCAGTATTTCAAAGAAAAGGAATATCAAACGGAGTCCAAACAAAATGAAACCTTCGGGAGAGTGATTTTTGGAAAGGATATGATCCGGGAGACTTGGAGTTCAAGCCAGGGAAGGTTCGAGGAACCAGGAGATAGGAGGGTGCGCCCACCCCCCTGGGCGCCCCCCTGTCTCCTGGGCCCCTCGAGGCTCCCCCGACCAACTTCTTTTGCCTATATAAGTCCACATACCCTGAAAACATCGGAGACGAAGATAGATCGGGAGTTCCGCCGCCGCAAGCCTCTCAGAGCCACCAAAACCTCTCGAGCCCATTCCGCACCGCCGAGGGGGAATTCCTCATCGGTGGCCATCTTCATCATCCCGGCGCTATCCATGATGAGGAGGAGTAGTTCACCCCGGGCTGAGGGTATGTACAAGAGCTATGTTGGGGAACGAGTAATTTCAAAAAATTCCTACGCACACGCAAGATCATGGTGATGGCATAGCAACGAGAGGGGAGAGTGTTGTCCACGTACCCTCGTAGACCGTAAGCGGAAGCGTTATGACAACGTGGTGTTGGGGAACGTAGTAATTTCAAAAACTTTCCTACGCACACGCAAGATCATGGTGATGCATAGCAACGAGAGGGGAGAGTGTTGTCTACGCACTGCAGACCGAAGCGAAGCGCTGACACAACGAGAGGAAGTAGTCGTACGTCCTCCCGGTCCAACCGATCCAAGCACCGTTACTCCGGAGCCTCCGAGTTCTTGACACACATAAAGCTCGATGACGCACCCCATTCTCCGATCCAGCAGAGGCGCGGGGAGGAGTTCCACAAGACGACGGCGTGCAGGACGATCTTGATGTTCTCTGCCGCAGGCTTCGCCTAAGCACCGCCACAATATGGCCGAGGTGTAATATCGTGGAGGGGGGCACCGCACACGGCTAAGGAACGATCTCAATGATCAACTTGTGTGTCTAGGGTGCCCCCCCACCCCCGTATATAAAGGAGGGAGGGAGGAGGAGGCCGGCCTAGGGAGGAGGCGCGCCATAGGGGGGCAAACCTACTCCAAGTAGGTTTGGCCCCCCTTTCCTATTAGGAGTAGGAGAAGGAAGGAAGAGGGGGGAGGAGAGAAGGAAAGGGGGGGCCGGCCCCCCTCCCAATTCGGATTGGGCTTGGGGGGGGGGCGCCCCCTCCCTTGCTCTTGCAAAAACAAGTTATACGTCCTCTACTTTGTTGTTGCAAGTTTTACGTGGCTGCTACGGGCTGAGCAAGAACCATTCTTACCTACGCATCAAAACCACAATGATAGTTCGTCAAGTATGTGTTGTTTTAACCTTCACAAGGACCGGGCGTAGCCACACTAAATTCAACTAAAGTTGGAGAAACTGACACCCGCTAGCCACCCGTGTGCGAAGCACGTCGGTAGAACCAGTCTCGCGAAGCGCACGTAATGTCGGTCCGGGCCGCTTCATCCAACAATACCGCCAAATCAAAGTATGACATGCTGGTAAGCAGTATGACTAGTATCGCCCACAACTCACTTGTGTTCTACTCGTGCATATAACATCTACGCATAAACCTGGCTCGGATGCCATTGTTGGGGAATATAGTAATTTCAAAATTTTCCTACGCACACGCAGGATCATGGTGATGCATAGCAACAAGAGGGGAGAGTGTCATCCACGTACCCTCGTAGACCGTAAGCGGAAGCGTTATGACAACGCGGTTGATGTAGTCGTACGTCTTCACGATCGACCAATCCTAGTATCGAACATACGGCACCTCCGCGATCTGCACACGTTCAGCTTGGTGACGTCCTACAAACTCACGATCCAATAGAGCTTCGAGGGAGAGTTCCATCAGCATGACGGTGTGATGACGGTGATGATGAAGCTACCGAGGCTAGGCTTCGCCTAAGCACCGCTATGATATGACCGAGGTGGATTATGGTGGAGGGGGCACCGCACACGGCTAAGAGATCAATGATCAACTTGTGTGTCTATGGGGTGCCCCCTCCCCCGTATATAAAGGAGTGCAGAGGGGAGGAGGCCGGCCTCCTAGGCGCGCCCCAAGGGGAGTCCTACTCCCACCGGGAGTAGGATTCCACCACTTCCATGAGTAGGAGAAGGAGGGAAGGAAGGAGGAGAGAGGGGGAAGGAAAAAGGGGGGCGCCGCCCCCCTCCTAGTCCAATTCGGACTAGAGGTGGAGGGGGCACGTGGCCTGCCTGGCCGCCCCTTCCTCTCTCCACCAAGGGCCATGAGGCCCATTACACTCCCCGGGGGGTTCCGATAACCCCCCGGTACTCCGGTATTCGTCCAAACTCTCTCGGAACTCTACTGAAGTCCAAACATAGTCATCCAATATATCGATCTTTATGTCTCGACCATTTCGAGACTCCTCGTCATGTCCGTGATCATATCCGGGACTCCGAACTACCTTCAATACATCAAAACACGTAAACTCATAATATCGATCGTCACCGAACTTTTAAGCGTGTGGACCCTACGGGTTCGAGAACTATGTAGACATGACCGAGACACGTCTCCGGTCAATAACCAATAGCAGAACTGGATGCTCATATTGGCTCCTACATATTCTACGAAGATCTTTATCGGTCAAACCGCATAACAATATACGTTGTTCCCTTTGTCATCGGTATGTTACTTGCCCGAGATTCGATCGTCGGTATGTCAATACCTAGTTCAATCTCATTACCGGCAAGTCTCTTTACTCGTTCTGTAATGCATCATCCCGCAACTAACTCATTAGTCACATTGCGTGCAAGGCCTATAGTGATGTGCATTATCGAGAGGGCCCAGAGATACCTCTCCGACAATCGGAGTGACAAATCCTAATCTCGATCTATGCCAACTCAACAAGTACCATCGGAGACACCTTAGAGCACCTTTATAATCACCCAGTTACGTTGTGACGTTTGGTAGCACACAAAGTGTTCCTTCGGTATTCGGTAGTTGCATAATCTCATAGTCATAGGAACATGTATAAGTCATGAAGAAAGCAATAGCAAAATACTAAACGATCAAATGCTAAGCTCACGAAATGGGTCAAGTCAATCACATCTTTCTCTAGTGATGTGATCTCGTTAATCAAATGACAACTCATGTCAATGGCTAGGAAACTTAACCATCTTTGATTCAACGAGCTAGTCAAGTAGAGGCATACTAGTGACACTGCTTGTCTATGTATTCACACATGTACTAAGTTTCCGGTTAATACAATTCTAGCATGAATAATAAACATTTATCATGATATAAGGAAATATAAATAACAACTTTATTATTGCCTCTAGGGCATATTTCCTTCAGTATTAGCGTTACAACATTTGCCTTGTTGTCTTAGCATAAGAGCATCTACACCCGGACTTAGCAAATTCGACCTGTTGAACGTTCACAAATGCGCTTGGACGCATCCATGTCGAACGACCCTTAAAAAGTCAAGACGGACAACCATGCTCCTCATATGTAAAACCCTTAAATTCAAGCACATCCAACATACCCATGAATATCACAAAACACTGAGTAGTTTCACATTCAAACATAGCTCAAGCATAAAAATTATTTGAAGTGCACAATTCAAACATTAAGCTCCTTGGTTTTAACCGTGGATCGACATATGATCCACAAAATCATCTCGAAGTTTCTGATGCATTTGTATAAAATTCATAATCTGGTTTGCATCTTGATCCGGGATATGAACTTGTTCTCTAGGTTTCTCGAAATCATGGTTTTGGCTACCTCTTCACTCTCATCCTCGACAATTATATTATGCAAAATGATGCAACATGTCATCAGCTGCCACAAAGTCTTTGATTCCCACATAATTGCAGCTCCATGAACAATTCCGCAACGAGCTCGGAGCATTCCGTGAAAGGATCGATATAGTTGACTAGAGGGGGTGAATAGGCAACTAACAATTTTTAGCTTTTCTTTACAAATTTAAACTTTGCATCAAAGTAGGTTGTCTAGATATGCAACTAGGTGAGCAACTGATATGTCTCCAATGTATCTATAATTTTTTATTGTTCCATGCTATTATATTACCCGTTTTGGATGTTTATGGGATTTACTTTACACATTTATATCATTTTTGGGACTAACCTACTAACCAGAGACCCAGCCCGTATTGTTGTTTTTTTGCCTATTTCAGTGTTTCGAAGAAAAGGAATATCAAACGGAGTCCAAACGGAATGAAACCTTCGGGAGCGTGATTTTTGGAACGAACATGATCTAGAGGACTTGGAGTGCAAGTCAAGAAGCAATCGAGGAGCCACGAGGGTGGAGGGCATGCCCCCTCCTACTAGGCGCGCCCCCTATCTCGTGGGCCCCTCGGGCGGCCACCGATGTACTTCCTCCTCCTATATATACCCATGTACCCCGAGAACATCAAAGGCGACCAGGAAAAACTATTTCCACCACCATAACCTTCTGTATCCTCGAGATCCCATCTTGGAGCCTTCGCCGGCGCTCCGCCAGAGGGGGAATCGACCATGGAGGGCTTCTACATCAGCACCATAGCCTCTCCGATGAGTTGTGAGTAGTTTACCACAGACCTTCGGGTCCATAGTTATTAGCTAGATGGCTTCTTCTCTCTCTTTGAATCTCAATACCATGTTCTCCTTGATCTTCTTGGAGATCTATTTGATGTAAGTCCTTTTGCAGTGTGTTTGTCGAGATCCGATGAATTGTGGGTTTATGATCAAGTTTATCTATGAGAAATATTTGAATCTCCTCTAAATTCTTTTATGTGTGATTAAGTTATCTTTGCAAGTCTCTTTGAATTATCAGTTTGGTTTGGCCTACTAGATTGATCTTTCTTGCAATGGGAGAAGTGCTTAGCTTTGGGTTCAATCTTGCGTGTCCTTTCCCAGTGACGGCAGGGGCAGCAAGGCACGTATTGTATTGTTGCCATCGAGGATAAAAATATGGGGTTTATATCATATTGCATGAGTTTATCCCTCTACATTATGTCATATTTCTTAAAGCATTACTCCGTTCTTTATGAACTTAATACTCTAGATGCATGCTGGATAGCGGTCGATATGTGGAGTAATAGTAGTAGATGCAGGCAGGAGTCGGTCTACTTGTCACGGACGTTATGCCTATATACATGATCATGCCTAGATAATCTCATAATTATTCTCTTTTCTATCAATTGCTCGACAGTAATCTGTTCACCCACCGTAATACTTATGCTATCTTGAGAGAAGCCACTAGTGAAACCTATGGCCCAAGGGTCTATCTTTTATCATATAACCTTTCAATCTACTTTTATTTGCATCTTTACTTTTCCAATCTATATTATAAAATACCAAAAATATATTTATCTTATCATACTATCTCTATCAGATCTCAATTTCGCAAGTGGTCGTGAAGGGATTGACAACCCCTTTATTGCATTGGTTGCGAGTTCTTGTTTGTTTGTGTAGGTGTGTGGGACTTTTGAGGAGCCTCCTATTGGATGGATACCTTGGTTCTCAAAAACTGAGGGAAATACTTACGCTACTATTGCTGCATCACCCTTTCCTCTTCAAGGAAAACCAACGCAAGCTCAAGATGTAGCAAGAAGGATTTCTGGCGTCGTTGCCGGGGAGGTCTTCGCTCAAGTCAAGACATACCAAGTACCCATCACAAACTCATCTCCCTCGCATTTACATTATTTGCCATTTGCCTCTCGTTTTCCTCTCCCCCACTTCACCCTTGCCGTTTTATTCACCCCCCTTTCCCAATCTCCTCTCTCTTTTGCTTGCCTTTTTCTGTTTGCTTGTGTATTGGATTACTTGTCGCGATGGCGCAAGATAATACCAAATTGTGTGATTTCTCCAATACCAATAATAATGATTTCCTTAGTACTCCGATAGCTCCTCTTAATGATGTTGAGTCTTGTGAAATCAATACTGGTTTGCTGAATCTTATTCTGAAAGATCAATTCTCCAGCCTTCCTAGTGAAGATGCTGCTACCCATCTAAACAACTTTGTTGATTTGTGTGATATGCAAAAGAAGAAAGATACGAATAATGATATTGTTAAATTGAAGTTATTTCCGTTTTCACTTAGAGATCGTGCTAAAGTTTGGTTTTCGTCTTTGCCTAAGAATAGTATTAATTCATGGAACAAGTACAAAGATGCTTTTATCTCTAAGTATTTTCCTCCCGCTAAGATCATCACTCTTAGGAACGATGTTATGAATTTTAAACATCTTGATCATGAGCATGTTGCCCAATCTTGGGAAAGAATGAAATTGATGATTCGCAATTGCCCTACTCATGGTTTGAATTTATGGATGATCATACAAAATTTCTATGCCGGCTTGAATTTTGCTTCTAGAAATCTTTTAGATTCGGCCGCGGGAGGCACGTTTATGGAAATCACCTTAGGAGATGCTACAAAACTCCTTGATAATATTATGGCTAATTATTCTCAATGGCACACCGAAAGATCTACTAGTAAAAAAGTGCATGCTATAGAAGAAATTAATGTTTTGAGTGGAAAGATGGATGAACTTATGAAATTGTTTGCTACTAAGAGTGCTCCTATTGATCCCAATGATATGCCTTTATCTACTTTGATTGAGAATAATAATGAATCTATGGGTGTGAATTTTGTTGGTAGGAATAGTTTTGGAAACAATGCTTATAGAGGAAACTTTAATCCTAGACCGTTCCCTAGTAATTCCTCTAATAATTATGGAAATTCCTACAATAATTCTTATGGTAATTTTAATAAGATGCCCTCTGATTTTGAGAATAGTGTGAAAGAATTTATGATTTCTCAAAAGAATTTTAATGCCTTGCTTGAAGAAAAATTGTTCAAAGTTGATGATTTGGCTAGGAATGTTGATAGACTCTCGCTTGATGTTGATTCTTTGAAACTTAGATCTACTTCTCCTAAGCATGATATCAATGAGTCTCTCAAAGCAATGAGAGTGTCCATTGATGAGTGCAAGGAAAGAACCGCTAGATTGCGTGCTAAGAAAGATTGCTTTATAAAGGCGTGTTCTTCTAGTTTCCATGAAAATAATGATGAAGATCTTAAAGTTATTGATGTGTCCCCTATTAGATCTTTGTTTTGCAATACGAATCTTAATAATGATGGGACTGGAGATGAGTCAACTTTAGTTAAAATGCATCCCAATGTTTTGGAGTTCTTAGATCTTGATGCTAAATTTCGTAAAAGTGGGATTGGAGATGTCAAGACTTTAAATAGCATTGAACCCACTATCTTGGATTTCAAGGAATTTAATTATGATAATTGTTCTTTAGAAGATTGTATTTCCTTGTTGCACCATTGTGAATTCTCTTCATGCTTATAGTCAAAATAAAGCTTTAACCAAACATATTGTTGATGCCTTGATGCAATCTTTTGATGAAAAACTTAATTTGGAAGTTTCTATACCTAGAAAACTTTATGATGAGTGGGAACCTACTAAAAAGATTAAAATTAAAGATCATGAGTGTTATGCTTTATGTGATTTGGGTGCTAGTGTTTCCACAATTCCAAAAACTTTATGTGATATTGTAGGTTTCCATGATCTTGATGATTGCTCTTTAAGTTTGCACCTTGCGGATTCCACCATTAAAAAGCCAATGGGAAGGATCAATGATGTCCTTATTGTTGCAAATAGAAATTTGGTGCCCGTAGATTTTATTGTTCTTGATATAGATTGCAATCTTTCTTGCCCTATTATTCTTGGTAGACCTTTCCTTAGAACGATTGGTGCGATTATTGATATGAAGGAAGGGAATATTAGATTCCAATTTCCATTAAGGAAAGGCATGGAGCACTTTCCAAGAAAGAAAGTCAAATTACCTTATGAATCTATCATGTGAGATACTTATGAATTGAGTGCCAAAGATGGCACTACTTAGATCTATCCTCGCTTTTATGCCTAGCTAGGGGCATTAAACGATAGCGCTAGTTGGAGGCAACTGAATTTTCTTTGTGTTTTTGTTTTTGTTTCTGTTTAGTAATAAGTTTTGCATCTACCTTCTGTTTATATGTGTTTTTATGTTTTAATTAGTGTTTGTGCCAAGTAGAACCTATAGGATAACCTATGGTGATAGTTAATTTGATTCTGCTGAAAAACAGAAACTTTGCACACACGAAAATAATTTTGCCAATTCACAGAAACGTGCTTTTGCGTTGATTCTTTTTGCTGTAGATCAATAGACAAATTTCCCAGGACTTCTTATTTTGGTAGGATTTTTAAACTTCCAGAAGTATTCGAGAGTTACAGATTGCTACAGATTGTTCTGTTTTTGACAGATTCTGTTTTTCGTGTGTTGTTTGCTTATTTTGATGCATCTATGGCTAGTATTAAGTGGTATGAACCATAGAGAACTTGGAATACAGTAGGTTTAACACCAATATAAATAAAGAATGAGTTCATTATAGTACCTTATGTGGTGGTTTTTGTTTCTTTCACTAACGGAGCTTATGAGATTTCCTATTGAGTTTTGTGTTGTGAAGTTTCCAAGTTTTGGGTAAAGATTTGATGGACTATGGAATAAGGAGTGGAAAAAGCCTAAGCTTGGGGATGCCCATGGCACCCCAGATATTCAAGAATAGCCAAAAGCCTAAGCTTGGGGATGCCCCCGGAAGGCATCCCCTCTTTCGTCTTCGTTCATTGGTAACTTTACTTGGAGCTATATTTTTATTCGCCACATGATATGTGTTTTGCTTGGAGAGTTGATACGTCTCCAATGTATCTATAATTTATGAAGCATTCATGCTATTTTATTATCTATTTTGGATGTTTACGGGCTTTATTATACACTTTTATATTACTTTTGGGACTAACCTACTAACCGGAGGCCCAACCCATATTGTTGTTTTATTGCCTGTTTCAGTATTTCGAAGAAAAGGAATATCAAACGGAGTCCAAACGAAATGAAACCTTCGGAGAGTGATTTTGGAAAGGATATGATCCGGGAGACTTGGAGTTCAAGCTGGGAAGGTTCGAGGAACCAGAGATAGGAGGTGCGCCCACCCCTGGCGCGCCCCTCTCTGGGCCCTCGAGGCTCCCCCAACCAACTTCTTTCGCCTATATAAGTCCACATACCCTGAAAACATTGGAGACGAAGATAGATCAGGAGTTCCGCCGCCGCAAGCCTCTGTAGCCACCAAAAACCTCTCGGGAGCCCATTCCGGCACCCTGCCGGAGGGGGAATTCCTCATCGGTGGCCATCTTCATCATCCCGGTGCTATCCATGACGAGGAGGGAGTAGTTCACCCTCGGGGCTGAGGGTATGTACAGTAGCTATGTTGGGGAACGTAGTAATTTCAAAAAAATTCCTACGCACACGCAAGATCATGGTGATGGCATAGCAACGAGAGGGGAGAGTGTTGTCCACGTACCCTCGTAGACCGTAAGCGGAAGCGTTATGACAACGCGGTGTTGGGGAACGTAGTAATTTCAAAAAATTTCCTACGCACACGCAAGATCATGGTGATGCATAGCAACGAGAGGGGAGAGTGTTGTCTACGTACCCTCGTAGACCGAAGCGGAAGCGTTGACACAACGAAGAGGAAGTAGTCGTATGTGACGCCCCCGATTCAATCGTACACTAATCATGCACGCAAACGTGTACGACCAAGATTAGGGACTCACGGGAAGATATCACAACACAACTCTAAAAACATAAAAAAGTCATACAAGCCAGGGGCCTCGAGGGCTCGAATACAAGTGCTCGATCATAGACGAGTCAGCGGAAGCAACAATATCTGAGTACGGACATAAGTTAAACGAGTTGCCATAAGATGGCTAGCACAAACGGGATACTGATCGAAGAGGCGCAGCCTCCTGCTGGGATCCTCCTAAACTACTCCAGTGGTCGCCGCTGCCACCGCACGTAGTAGTAGGCACCTCGTGGTAGTAATTGTCATCAACGGTGGCGTCGCCTCGATTCCAGATCTGGTTGCGACAACCGTAAAGAAAGGAAAGGGGAAAGGGGAGAAAGCAACCGTGAGTACTCATCCAAAGTACTGCAAGCAAGGAGCTACACTACATATGCATGGGTATATGAGTAAAGGGCCATATCGGTGGACCTGAGCTGCAGAATGCCGTAATAAGAGGGGATAGCTAATCCCGCCGAAGACTACGCTTCTGGCAGCCTCCGTCTTGCAGCATGTAGAAGAGAGTAGATTGAAGTCCTCCAAGTAGCATCTCCAGGTAGCATCTCCAGTAACATCGCATATCATAATCCTACCCGGCGATCCTCTCCTCGTCGCCCTATTAGAGAGCGATCACCGGGTTGTCTGTGGAACTTGGAAGGGTGTGTTTTATTAAGTGTCCGGTTCTAGTTGTCATAAGGTCAAGGTACAACTCCAAGTCATCCTGCTATCAAGATCACGACTATTCAATAGATTAACTTCCTGCAGGGTGCACCACATAACCCAACACGCTTGATCCCATTTGGCGGACACACTTTCTGGGTCATGCCCGCCTCGAAGATCAACACGCCGCAGCCCCACCTAGGCACAACAGAGAGGTCAAGACGCCGGTCTAAACCTAAGCGACAGGGTCCAGGCCCATCGCCCAATGCACACCAAGACGTTATGCGGTGGCCGGAAGCGTAACTAGCCCCTTAATACAAGAGCAAAGCTTACGTTCCAATCCGGTAGCGCCGCTCGATCGTGATGTCATGAAGGCTTGGTGATACCACGACGCCGGATACCCATAACTACTCCCACATAGATGGTTAGTGCGATAGACCAAATGGCCGACTCGGATCAAATACCAAGATCTCGTTAAGCGTGTTAAGTATCCGCGAACGCCGAACAGGCCAGCCCACTGCCTCCTAGGTGGTCTCAACTGCCTGCCGCTCCGCCTAAAGTAACGATCGGGGCGTCGGGAACTCAGCCCACCTCTACCGGGATGGAGCCACTGTCCTTTGGCCCCTCATCGTAATCACTTGCGGGTACTCAATGAGTGACCCGACTTTAGTCACCATCTGTATAGTATGTATGTATGTATAGTATATACCGTGATCACCTCCCAAGTGATCACGGCCCGATAGTATAGCAAGGCGCATCGACAAGAATGTAGGGCCAATGATGATAAACTAGCATCCTATACTAAGCATTTAGGATTGCGTAAGGTATCAATAGATGTAGCAACAATGTCGCTATGCATCGTAATAGGATCAACGGAAGCAAGAATATGCTACACTACTCTAATGCAAGCAAGATAGAGGAGAATAGGCGATATCTGGTGATCAAGGGGGGGGCTTGCCCGGTTGCTCGACAAGGAGGGGTCGTCGGTGACGAGTCGCCCACGGGGCATCAAAGATCGCCACGGAGACTACCGGAGAGAAGAGGGAGGAGAAACAGTAAATACATAGCAAGCAAGTGCATAACAGGTCAACAAGCAGAGCTAGACGTGTTCTAACGCGGTATGAGGTGATACCGGTGAAGGGGGGAAACATCCGGGAAAGTATCCCCGGTGTTTCGTGTTTTGATAGATGAACCGAGGTGAAATGTTGCAGGTTCTCTATGCTAGGGACGCGGCGGATTTAACGGGCTGCGTGATCCGGATTCGCCTCGTCGTTCGAGCAACTTTCATGTAGAAAGTATTTTCATCCGAGCTACGGTTTATTTTATATTAATTTTAAAAGATTTAAATCATTTTAGGATTTATTTAACTATTTAATTCTAACATTATCCGAATAGTGCTTGTCGACGTCATCATGACGCCAAGATGACGCCGCGATCAACAGAGGTGTTGACTGGTCAAACTGACGTGTGGGCCCAGTGGGACCCACCTGTCATTCTCTATTAGGTTAAGTAGGTTTAGTTAAACTAATTATTGTTTAATTAAATTAACAGGTTAATTAGATTAATTAACTAGGATTAATTAACTTAATTAATTAATTAATTTAATTATAATTATTTATTTAATTATTTTTATTATTATTATTTTCAATTCTTTTTCTTTTCATTTTTTTTAAACGTTCACGGGCTTGAGGCCCCACTGGTCATGGGGCCAGCGGACCATAGCGGTGAAGGGGGTGTGGGTGTCGGGCGCACCCGATCGGGCGCTAGCGCCATGAAGCTGGGCGGGCGCCGATCGCAGAAGCAAGCGCAGAAGAAGCAACATGGCGGCAAGACAAAGACGTGGGGCGCAGAGCTTGGCGAGCGCAGTGGCAGGCGAGGGAGAGAGCAGCCAAGGGCAGCAGCAGACGGAGCGAGCAGGCGCAAGAACGAGCCGCAGCCAGCGTGGCGTGGGGAATCGCCGAGGCAAGGCAAGGCAATGGACCAAGGCGGGCGACGCCGTCCGGGACAGACGAGGCCGGCTTGGCGTGTCTATGGGCAGCAGCCACGCGGCCTGGGAGGCGGGCGCGCAGGCGGGCGGCAAGCGTTGCAGCGCCGTGAGCGAGGCCATGGCCGAAGTGGCCGGAGCAAGGGAGGAGAAGGAGTTGTCGGGGCCTCACCAGGGGGCCGTGGGGTCTAGGCAGCGGGATCGAGGGGGGTCGGGGAAGTCCGACGAGGAGGGGGTCGAGGTGGCGTTCCGGCGACGGCGGGGTCGAGGCGGAGGAGCTCCGGTGAGGTTGCCCCGACGAACGGCGATGGCGGAAAGGTCCTCCAAGCGGTGGCGATGCGGCGTCGGCGTCGAGCATGTCGGGCGGCGGGGAGGAGATGAGGAGGCGGGGGGTCCGGTGGGGAGGCGGCGCTGGTGCCGGCTCACATCGGGCGCGAGCGAGGGAAGAGGGGATCGGGCTCCTCCCGATCCAGATCCAGAGCGAGGGGGTCGTGCGCGGGGGCTCGGTGCGTTTCCGGCGGGGAGGAGGACGAGGAGGCGGCGATTGGGGGCGATGGGATCGGGGGTTGCGCGGCGTCGGGACCGATCCCGATTGGATCGGGGGAGAGGAAGAGTGGGGGCGTGGGGGTGGAGGTCGTGGGGGTTAGGGTTTCCCCCGGTGGGGATATGGAGCGGGGTGGGTCGGCTGGCTGGGCCAGGTGGGCCGGCATGGCCTGTGAGCTAGGCCGTCTGGCCCAGTTGGCCAGGGGGCCTTGTTTTTCTTTTTAGGTTTGTTTCTGTTTTATTTTTACCTTTTCTTTTTTGCTTTCTTTTAATTATTTAATAATTTATAGTTTTACAAAAAGTAAAACCCATACCTAAAATAGAGTTACAATTCCAACTACTTTCACAGAAAGTTTTACCCCTTAATTAAAATAGTTTAGCATTTTATAATATTTAAAAGACATTTATTTAATAGTTTTACCTATTGTTTTAATCATTTAAGTACATTTAAACCTTTTATAAAAATGTGGATTCTCCACCATTTTTATTTATGCAATATTTGGTTCACTCCGAACATTTTAGTTTTAATATTTGAAATCTTTTGTTGTTTGCCTATATTTTAAATTTGAATTTGAATCGTTTCTGAACTAACACGAGTTTACCAACAGTAACCTAGGTGACGTGGCATCATTAGCGCAGGTTCTTGTAGCTTGATTACCCAAGGCCACAATTCTCCTCCACTACAAGAAATCTCGTCCCGAGATTTAAGAGGGGGACCAGGGGGGAAGGTTTGGTAACGAATCTAGCGGGTCTTCTCATCCTGGCTTGCTCTTGTCGAAGAGGCCGGTCCAATATATTGATGTCTTCATTTCTCTGCTTTAGGTAATCATGATGAAGTCAGCGTCCTTTCTTCAGGAACTCCATCGTACTTACGAAAGAATAAAGAGTGGGCATTCCGGGAGAACAGACCTCTGCAAGGTCATCTATCTGGTCGATAACATCGGAGAGGTGGCGGAAAGTAACTCTCGAATCGAAACTTAAGAAAATATCAAGAGCAAAGTAAGGAGGTATCCTAGGAAGTTTCGAGTGGGTAGGCAATCGTTCGATGCCTGTTATAGGGCGTGAAAGGGTCAAAACAACGGGAATAAGTATTGTGTCCGATATCAGACCTGAAGGTGGCTCATGAATTACATATGAGGCCGCGCGCGAGGAACAACCTTGGGAATAGGGGGTGTACAGGAGAGTCAGGTTTCAATCCTGTGGAACTTGTGGGTTATGGGCCCACCATGTAGGAAGGGCGGTAACATCTTGCACGATCATAATGGCAAGGCATGTCAGAGGGTAGCCTGTCAGTTATGTCAGCAACAACGTCGGTACTAAGGGCGAGGGACAAAGAGAACCATTTTCCTGCTCGTTGAAACGAGGCGGACCAATAGGCAAAGTTCTCTTCCATCAGTGGTTATCGGAATGTTATCAACAATAGTAACAGGTCTTACCTTGTGAGTTGTACACCGAGATGTTTGCACAAGCAGGAATTATTACCGCTTATATCATATAGATCACGAGAAGGGTTTAAACAAACCTATGGAAAGGGGAAAGTGTCTAACAGATTTAATCAAAACCATGGAAAGAAAAATGTGTTTAAACACATATTTCAGGGGTATATCCTTCCCAAGGACAAGCAGAGCATGATACCCATGACAGGATATAATTGTAGAAAACCCTTTAGGAAAGGGGAGAGAATTTTCATGGCATTACCCATACAATGATGTTTGGATAATTTGATTAAGAAAATTTAGCATTGTGCTTCAAGTGTTCTTATTGAAGATAGGAGTACCACATACATGCTTCGAGATAGCATTGACATGGTTTTCAAGCAAAGGTCGGACTTGGATACGAAGGATCCATCAAGATAAACTTATTAAACAAGGCATTCAATTGCCTCATGGAAAAATGGTTAACCTTGTTAAAAAGGAAACTATAATAATAGCCTCCGCCAGTGGGCTAGGCATGACATCACCTTACCGGGTCATAAAAGACCAATGTTATAACTCTTGAAACATGTTCCAACCATCATATCGATCGAGATTCAGATCTGATTGGTGTCAGATACCTCGCACTCGGGATGCCCGAGAAGAAAGGTGCAACACAAATTGACGGATGACATCAGAAGATTCTCGGAAATGAACTATGAAGTGATTTCCGTTAACAAGAGTTCATCATTAACCCAAGGAGAGGACAAGGAGGTGGCTGATGAACTCGGCGACAATTCACCAAAATTTCCAAAGGATGGATTTCCACCATTACGTGAACAAGGAGATAACATTTGTCAGATCAAAATGATATATTGATGTATGCTTGAGGAAAACATACACAATTTAACAAGGGTTGAAAGGTGGGCCCGAAATATGGGCTGGGTTGCACGGCTAACATTGGAATGGTGATTCAATAATCAATAGTCTAAGAATGAACGGCCGACCATTAACTTCAAAGCAATAGGGTTGCTAAATAGGCAGAATCCAAACAGCACCGTTCACTTGTTGGTACCCCGTTTTGGATCAACGCGAGGACCAAGAAAGAAAGGTGATTATGAGAAGTATCACTATAGCAAGAATTCTTAAGAGGTGGAGCAATCCTCACAACATTCTTGACATCAAAGATGGTAATACTCCGCGGTAGAATCACAACATAAGTTGGATAACAAGGAACTCAAGGTACAACAGAAAACATGAACAAATTTTGTGTTGGAGGGAATGCAATAATGTTGTGGATGATAGCCCAAACCATCGAGGGCAAAGGATGCTATTTCTCATCAAGAATTCGATAGATATCTTGGAAGACCTCAGAATGTTGATGATGATCATGACACATTTGTCGAGAGGTTTCGAGAAGATGTAACTGATCGGGGATGACATCAAGTCAAAGGAATGACGAAGCAAGAGGTTATTGGAACCATAGTTACGACACAAACTCAAACTCAAGCTTGTTGTTTAAGGTGAAAGGGTATGACGAGGAAAATCGACGTAAGCTTAGCCATCGTCGCAAATTTTGCTACGGGAAGATGGACCAGATAGCACAGTTAAAATTTAGCACAGTGTGATGGAGTATTAAACTTCTCAACCACAAAGTACTAGGAGTACTAAATCACATTGGTGATTCGATTCACTAACCGGTGTTCTCGGTTGACGACAACCTAGAACCCGTGGAGTGATTATGACGGGGAAAGGTACTACTTCATTAGAAATTCAGAAGATGAAGTGCAATGGGTTGATATCCTCGAGATACCAGGGGGTAATACTCGAAGGTAGATCAAAGTAAAGGTTGGGCAGGTGCAATGATCTGCAGAAGACAAGTACTTCAACTTGTCCGAGAAATGGTATTTAAAAGGAGAACATGGTCGGAACAACGATTGCAAATGATCGAACCACGGATACAAGATGAACTTATAACTAGGGGGTAATTATTTTTACGAGCAACTTCCATGATAAGTTATACAACGTGTCCATGGGCATGAACGCAAGGTTCAAGGTCGACTCCCACTTCTTCAATGTATAACCTTCCATTCACTTCTCGCTTTGATAAAGGCATTAGTGTTGAAAGTTTTACCTGGTGAAATACCAGATGAGTATGACTCGTGAAAACTTCCGAGTTCACACATATTAAGGAAGGCATAGGTTCAACCCGGCAGGGTATCGTGGGAACATATACCACAAGCTTCAATAGTAAATACCACCAGCTCGAAAACAGAGCATGGTTGAGAAAACAGAGGATACAGTTTACCAAAGGCTTTATATATCCGTGGAAAGGCTCACAAGGTTATTT
Source organism: Aegilops speltoides (assembly GCA_021437245.1). Lineage (NCBI taxonomy): Eukaryota > Viridiplantae > Streptophyta > Magnoliopsida > Poales > Poaceae > Aegilops > Aegilops speltoides. Next base: position 160,835 of record JAHHZJ010002156.1, read on the forward strand.
GAATATGAAGGACACTGTCAGATAATAATCCAACAAAGGACTTGACTGTCCACAAAGGATCTGATGTGAGTATCGCTACTCAACTAGAAAAGGAAAGAATGCAAATACATCAGGTTATAGAATCATCTGACTAATTCAAAGCATAAATGCAAAGGAATTATGAATCCAAATCGAAGGATCAGAAGTAATGCTCTGATTAGGGATGGATAAGTTGAATAGCCTTAGGGTACAATCAACGGCAATTGGATTGGTCGAGAACCAATTCCAGTTAAAAGAATGGCAGCTCAGTCGGAAAGGTAATTTATAAGGATCAATGATGATTGCGTGTATTCAGAAACATGTTGAGTCAACAGACTCAAAATGATAATGACAAGGATGCCATTAAGATTACGAGACTTATGGGATTAACCATAATGCAAGTAAGCAAGAATTTCAAGAGCAATAGGCTGCTCAGATTTTCGAAGATCGGGTAGTATTTGAATATATTTTGTGAAACACATGAACAACTTTGGATTAAACGGATACTGCAAGCGCGAGTAATTATAATGTAGGGGTATTCATGCAGCAAGGAACTGCAGGCGAGAAGCATAAAGAATTCTCGGAATATCAAGAGTATTTCAGACATCTTGTAATAACAAGAGCAACCGGGATGAAAATATGAACGATAGGTGTAAGTAGTTATCCAGAGGGATTTATCGATGGAAGTGAATTGCAAAAGCGATGGCACATAGTCTCGAGAGCACATCGTAGAGTATCTTCGAATCTTCCGTGCAAAGAAAGGTCATCAAGAATAAGGGCTCTCCGGAGGAAGTACTTGCGAGAACCTAAAGTTAGTTTTGTTTTTAGCAAAATCATTTAACCCGAATAGAAGAGAGCTCAGAGTCCCAGAGTAAAGACGAGGAATAAAACATCCTACTACCACCCAATGGCGACGTGGGCCCATGGGCCGCACAGCCATGTTAGTAAAAGTTTTGTAAAGTCTAGAGTCGACTTCGGCCAAGGAGTTGGAAAGGGGATTCCTACAGCAATGGCTCGATACCAACTTCAGACGCCCCAATTCAATCGTCAGACACTAATCATGCACGCAAACGTATGACCAAGATCGTGGACTCACGGAAGATATCACAACACAACTCTAAAAACATAAATAAGTCATACAAGCATCATAATACAAGCCGGGGCCTCGAGGGCTCGAATACAAGTGCTCGATCATAGACGAAGTCACGGAAGCAACAATATCTGAGTACGGATATAAGTTAAACAAGTTGCCATAAGATGGCTAGCACAAACCGATACAGACGAAGAGGCGCAGCCTCCCGCTCGGGATCCTCCTAAACTACTCTCGTCGCCGTAAAAGGTGACTCGCACGTAGTAGTAGGCACCTCAGTGGTAGTAATCGCCATCGACAAGGGCGCTCGCCTGGATTCCAAAGATCTGGTTGCGACAACCGTAAAGAAAGGAAAGGGGAAAGGGGAGAAAGCAACCGTTGTAGGGCCAATGATGATAAACTAGCATCCTATACTAAGCATTTAGGATTGCGTAAGGTATCAACAGATGTAGCAACAATGTCAAGCTATGCATCGTAATAGGATCACCGGAAACAAGAATATGCTACACTACTCTAATGCAAGCAGATAGAGGAGAATAGGCGATATCCGTGATCAAGGGGGGGCTTGCCCGGTTGCTCGACAAGGAGGGGTCGCCGTGACGAGTCGCCCACAGGGCATCAAAGATCGCCACGAGACTACCGGAGAGAAGAGGAGGAGAAACAGAAATACATAGCAAGCAAGTGCATAACAGTCAACAAGCGAGCTAGACGTGTTCTAACGCGTATGAGGTGATACTGGAAGGGGAAACATCCGGAAAGTATCCCTGTTTCGTGGTTTTCTGATAGATGAACCGAGGTGAAATGTTGCAGGTTCTCTATGCTAGGGACGCGCGGATGATTTAACGGGCTATGATCTCGATTCGCCTCGTCGCTCGAGCAACTTTCATGTAGAAAGTATTTTCATCCGAGCTACGGTTTATTTTATATTAATTTTAAAAGATTTAAATCATTTTAGGATTTATTTAACTATTTAATTCTAACATTATCTGTATTAGTGCTTGCTGATGTCATCATGACGCCAAGCAGTCAATAGAGGTGTTGATCGTCAACCGACGTGTGGGCCAGTGGGACCCAATTGCCATTCTCTCTGTTAGGTTAAGTAGGTTTAGTTAAACTAATTATTGTTTAATTAAATTAACAAAGTTACTTAGATTAATTAACTAGGATTAATTAACTTAATTAATTAATTAATTTAATTATAATTATTTATTTAATTATTTTTATTATTAGTTAACAAGGCAGGGGTGGCAGACATTTATTTAATAGTTTTACCTATTGTTTTAATCATTTAAGTGCATTTAAACCTTTTATAAAAATGTGGATTCTCCACCATTTTTATTTATGCAATATTTGGTTCAATCCAACATTTTAGTTTTAATATTTGAAATCTTTTGTTGTTTGCCTATATTTTAAATTTGAATTTGAATCGCTTCAACTAAAACGAAGTTTACCAACAAGAATCCTAGGTGACGTGGGCATCATTAGCGCAGGTTACTATAGCTTGATTACCCAAGGCCACATCGCACGCCCTCCCGGTCCAACCGATCCAAGCATGCTATTCCGGCGCCCAGTTCTTGACACACGAAGCTCGATGTCGCACCCCATTCTCCGATCCAGCAGAGGCGCTGGAGGAGTTCCACAAGACGACGGGCGTGAGGACGATCTTGATGTTCTCCGCCGCAGGCTTCGCCTAAGCACCGCACAATATGACCGAGGTGTAATATCGTGAGGGGGGCACCGACACTGCTAAGGAACGATCTCAATGATCAACTTGTGTGTCTAGGGTGCCCCCACCCCGAGATATAAAGGAGGGAGGGGAGGAGGCCGGCCTAGGGAGGAGGCGCGCTATAGGGGGCAAACCTACCAAGTAGGTTTGGCCCCCTTCCTATTAGGAGTAGGAGAAGGAAGGAAGAGGGGGAGGAGAGAAGGAAAGGGGCCGCCCCTCCCACCGGATTGGGCTTGGGGGGCCTCCCTTGCTCTTGCAAAAACAAGTTATACGCCTCTACTTTGTTGTTGCAAGTTTTACGTGGTGCTACGGTCGAGCAAGAACCATTCTTACTCACGATCAAAACCACAATGATAGTTCGTCAAGTATGTGTTGTTTTAACCTTCACAAGGACCGCAGAGCACACTAAATTCAACTAAAGTTGAGAAACGACACTCGTAGCCACCATTGCAGCGAAGCACGCCAGAACCAGCTCAGTAAGCGACGGTAATGTCGGTCCGGGCCGCTTCATCCAACAATACCGCCAAATCAAAGTATGACATGCTGGTAAGCAGTATGACTAGTATCGCCCACAACTCACTTGTGTTCTACTCGTGTGTAGGATCGAAGAAGGTGAGAGTGTCTAGAGGGGGGTGATTAGACTACTCGACAAGATAAAAATTCTGTCTTTTATCAAGGACAGATTTTGGCAGATTTTGCATAACACACAAGTCAAGTAGCACACTACACATGCAATTCTAGAGTATGGGCAGCGGAAAGTAAATTGCACAAGTAGTAAAGAGAAGTGGAGAAGATCAAACGCAATTTGGAGACGGGATTTTTCTCGTGGTTCCGATAGGTGGTGCTATCGCATTTCCACGCTGATGGAGACTTCAACCCACTGGAGGGTAACGGCGAAGAGTCCACGAGGGCTCCACCCACTAAGGGTCCACGAAGAAGCAACCTTGTCTATTCCATCATGGCTCACGCCCACGGAGGGCTAGCCTTACTCGGAGTAGATCTTCACGAAGTAGGCGATCTCCTGCTCTACAAACTTCTTGGTTCAACTCCACATCTCGATGACGAGGCTCCCAAGCGACACCTAACCAATCTAGGAGGCACCACCTCCAAAAGGTAATAGATGTTGTAGATGATGATGAACTCCTTGCTCTTGTGCTTCAAATGATAATCTCCCCAACACTCAACTCTCCTCACCGATTTGGCTGTGGTGGAAGAAAGGATTGAGTGGAAAGCAACTTGGGAAGGCTAGAGATCAAGTTTCATATGGTGGGAGTGGAGCAACTTGATCTCAACACAAGGGTAGGTAGTTCTCTCTCGTAAATGTAAGGTAGGAGTGGTAGTTCTTTCGATGGCTCTTCCACGTAATGAAGAGGGGTGGAGGGTATTTATAGCCTCCACATAAAATCCAACCGCTACACACATTTGACTAATCTCGTGGGACCGGTTGACAACTCGTGAGACCGATAGTTCAAATAATGTGAACGTTGGGATTTTCTGGGACCGAAATACAATCTCTTGCTAGTCCGATTCGCGTAATGACAAGAGCATGCCAATTTCGGATCGATTTCATCATCTCGGTGACACCGATTTGATGACGTATGTTACGTAAGCTATGGCAACTCATTTTCGTGAGACCGAAGTTCGTAATCGGAAAATCCGAAGTTTCTAGGGTTTGGCTTTATGGCTGAGGTGGTTCATCTCTTGTGACTGAAGTTTGGAAAATCGGTGGGACCGAGACTACTTATGAGTGTATATGGCAAAGGAAAGGTCGATAGTTTAGGAGATGTATCACTAAGCACTTGAGCAACCAGATCATCATCATAACCTCATCCCCTTTAATAGTATTGGCTTTTCCTATGGACTCAATGTGATCTTGGATCACTAAACCAAAAATGGAGTCTTGAGCTTTTGCCAATGCTTGCCTTTTGCATTTTGAGGGTCCACTTCTTCATCCTTTTGCCATGCCAATGTGATTGAATTTCCTAAACATACTTGATAAAAGCATTAATCCAACACAAAGTATGTTGTCATTAATTACCAAAACCACCTGGAGCAAATGTGCTTTCAATCTCCCCTTTTGGTAATTGATGGCAACACACTAAACAAGACATCAAAGCTTATTGAAAGAAAGACAGAATTATCACGAAAGCTTTGACAAACATGTAGTACACAGTCCTCCTACAAGTGTGCAAGATTTTCATAAATTATGGTTTTGGACTACCACAAGCACACAAGAGAGAAAGGCAAGATGTGCTACATGCAGCTTGGCTATATGCATCGAGCAGATGAAAAGAAGTGAGTGATAATGATATGTGCATGGTGATTTCTTGCAAACAAGTATTCACAAGAAGTCACCATCATGCACATTCTCGCAAAGTGTATATACTTACCTTTGAGGTTCCTTGGCATTGTACCAAGAGATAAACTTGGGAAAACAAGGTTAGATAACACAAGAGTATTTCTTCAACCAACTGCAAGAACATCAAGAGTACCAAGCCAGGATGACATGTATAAAGAGTGTCTCATATTGAGCACAGGCTTGAATCAGCAAACATGCCTCCAAACTAAAAGATTTTCAATGAACTCGAGAGATTTTGCTTTCCATAAGATATCAATTGTGAAGATTCCTCTCCTTGAGTTGTCTCGATCAAGGGGTTTGATGGAAAGAGCAAAATCAAAAGAATGATGCCAAATGAGAATGATGCCAATTGTAATGTCCAATGAAACACGGCAAGAAATTCTCTTATAAGGAAAACACTGAAAGCTTTGATGTGATTCTTCCCTTAAGGTAAGATTGCTCTTCTTCCCCTAAATCTTCTCTTCTTCCTCTAAGTCTTCTCCCTTGACATCAAGTGCCGAAAAGGACAGCAAACTAGGAAGGTCAGGAAGACGAAAGAAAGAAGTGGATCCTTAAGAATCACAATAGGGCAAAAAGGAACATGCATAGAGAATCATTGAGTGGAGCTGCAGAAGATGATATCCTCGAAGAGAATCGTGACACCGAATTAAGATGGATCGGGTCCGAAAGTCATGGACTTAGGGTAGATCCTTTTCGTTAGACCAAATATTTAAATCGGTGACGCCGAAGTTTAATTCCAAGGAAATACAGAAATAATTCAGCTCACTTTACAGGAATGTTTCAAAGGATTTGCAATGAATTTGTGAATGATTTTCGAGGAATTGATCGAGCCGTAAGGATATTCACAAAGACAGAGAAATAGAAATGAAAAGATTCCTAGATGAAGTTTTTTAATGAAAACTCAATGAGAGAACATAAGAGAAAATAGAAAGACTCCAAAACATATGTACTTCATCTAGATAAAGGTCGGCATAAGGTCACCTATGTTTGAGTATATTGACTTAGGAGTCAAATGAGGACATTTGATCATAGGTCATACTCATCATTTAAACTCAAAATGGGGTTGCCATTTTTGATTAAGATTCGATGTGATCACATCTTATGAAGCTGCTTGTACTCATGACTTTGAGCAAAGCTCCTTAAAGATGTGAAGAACATACCTTGGGCTTGTTGTTGCTTTGTTCATGTAGGTAAACTTGATGTAGGTGCTCATTGAATGTGAAGTTGAGCGCCATTTCCACTTGTATAGTTCATCTTCCTACATGGGTTAGGCAAGCAAGGAAATACTCAAGGATATCCAAGATGACAAGAGGAAATACTAGATGTATAAGATGTCAAAAGGATATGTGGAATTTTGTTCCTTGAACTCAACATCCCAAAGGGCTAG